>SNQJ01S0041249.1:51727-63426 GCA_010110895.2 Picea sitchensis | reverse complement strand
ACATCCGTTAAGTCTGCTACCGGGTTTACACCATTCCAGTTAGTTTATGGTCTAGAAGCCATCTTTCCGATTGAATGTGAGATACCCTCCCTAAAACTAGTCGTCAAACTTCTCCCGAACACTTCTGCCGAAGAAGAACGTCTATTGTATCTTATGAAATTAGACAAAACCCGTCGCGATGCAACCCTAGTTATATAATCCCAAAAAAAACATGCCAAAGCCCAATACGACAAACATGTCAGGCCATGCATTTTCTTCGAAGGTGATCTCATTCTTTTGTACGAACAAGATCGAGATATGCTAGGAGCTGGAAAATTTGAAGCTATGTGGCGAGGTCCTTATATCGTCAAACGATTTTTGGAGAAAGGGTATGCTACTTCCCAGAAGATCTTACGAGCAGGTTATTTTTGGCCTTCTTTATTCAACGATTGTATAATTGTCGTCCAAAAATGTCACGCTTGCCAAACCTACAACAATAAAATCTGATCACACCCTGCTCCTCTACACCCTATGGTCTCCGTTGGTCCTTTTGTGAAATGGGGTATCGATTTCATGACATGTCACCCTCACTCGGCCGGGGGGCATGGATACATTATTGTAGCCGTAGATTATTTTACAAAATGGGTCGAGGCGATGCCAACATTTGACAATAATGGAAAGACTGCAGCATTATTCATATTCAATCACATCATACCTCATTTTGGTGTTCCTCAGGCCATCGTTACTGATCACGATAGCCACTTTAGAAACTTCATGATGTCTGAACTCACTGAAAAGTTGGGTCTCCGCCATGAAACTCAACACCCTATTACCCACAAGCCAACGGCCAAGTCGAAGAAATAAACAAGGTCCTCATTACCATGCTTCGACGAATGATAGGGATTCACAAAACGAGTTGGCACACAATGTTGTTTTCTGCATTGTGGGCTTATTGGACATCATTCAAGTCTGCTACCGGGTTTACACCATTCCAGTTAGTCTATGGTCTAGAAGCCATATTGCCGATTGAATGTGAGATACCTTCCCTAAAACTAACCGTCAAACTTCTCCCAAACACTTCTGCCGAAGAAGAACGTTTATTGTATCTCATGCAATTAGATGAAACCCGTCGCGACGCCACCCTAGTTATATAAGCCCAAAANGGGATTCACAAAACGAGTTGGCACACAATGTTGTTTTCTGCATTGTGGGCTTATTGGACATCATTCAAGTCTGCTACCGGGTTTACACCATTCCAGTTAGTCTATGGTCTAGAAGCCATCTTGCCGATTGAATGTGAGATACCTTCCCTAAAACTAACCGTCAAACTTCTCCCAAACACTTCTGCCGAAGAAGAACGTTTATTGTATCTCATGCAATTAGATGAAACCCGTCGCGACGCCACCCTAGTTATATAAGCCCAAAATAAATGCATCAAAGCCTAATACGACAAACATGTCAAGCCACGCGTTTTATCCGAATGCGATCTGGTTCTCCTTTACGAACAAGATCGGGATATGCTAGGAGCCATAAAATTTGAAGCTATGTGGCGAGGTCCTTATATTGTAAGACGAGTTTTGGAGAAAGGAGCTTATGAGTTGGTGGACTACGATGGTATCCCTTTGGGTGAACCCATAAATGGGTTGTACTTAAAGAAGTATTATGCTTAATATCACCTGTGTATGAGTTCTTGTATTTTATTGTATCATACTTTTTGTGTGTTACTTTAGTATGCATTTTCATTATTTGGTCTTTGCCCTCGACCACTTATCTTGCATTGTGCTTGGTTTCCATATGTCGGAGTCTTCGCTACCCCACATTGACTTTGCTGATGGCGCTAGCCGTAGTACTCAGAACCTCACTTCTGTTGCATGGGAAATTTACGCCCCTACAAACGAACTTATATGTCTATGAGGTGTGTGCCTTGGTCGTGCAACCAATAATATTGCAGAATATAGCATTGTCATCGAATTGTTGATTGATGCTATTTCACTTGATATCCTCCACCTATTTATACGACTCGATTTGCAGCTAGTAGTGCTATAGTTAAATAATGTCTATGCTATCTGAAGTCATACTTTATTACGGATATATTTACGAATTCGCCTCTTGGAACGTTATTTTGATTATATTGAATATCAACACATTCCTAGATGTCTAAATACATTGATTGATGCATTAGCTAAATATGTGTTAGACATACATTTGAGACATTTATAAACCAACCACACATCACATGTATAACACAACACAAAATAAGCCGGTAGAAGCCGTATATATGTATATAATGATCAAAAGTTTTTACAAAACGTTTATGTCCAAGGATCAAAATCTCAAAATACGAAGCCCATAACTTCTACAAAATAGCGTCACAGATGACGCTCACGATAACACACAACTTCTCGGGCCACCCTACGAAGCAGTCGACTGAGAGACTCGGACACACCCACAGTATGGCACTAGTAACGTCTTGGAATCTCCCCAATAGCAATATCTGGGACATCCGCGGTCAACGCCTCCAATTTCTGCTCCACTGCCTCATAGTCTTCGGCATCCCATCTCGCCACTGGAGCCGTTTCTCCTCACCTTTGAATGGGAGATGTTCCTGGAGGTTGATACGGCCCCACATTTGTGTCATCAAAAATAATTTTTTTGATTAGTTCTTGAAAAAACATAAAAACATTTCATATGATAAAATTTGTAAAAACATTTAAAAAGAACAAAATGTGTACTTCTTACCTAAGTCACCCCACTGAGCATCCTCAGGCAGGGACAAATCCGGATTCCCTCGGAAATCCAAACCAGCATATGCGTAGTCGTTAATCATCAACATCTGGGGCCTCAACCAGTAAAAAAATGAATCATTATACTTGATTATAGGCCCTGCTATGGTCGAGCCATGAGGTTGCACCACCTCAGCATCCTAGGATCATGTAGGGCCGATAAACCTCAATCAACCTGTAGTCGCAGCAGTGGGACCCTCTCGAGGAATAATGACACCAAAAGTTATCCTTACCCAAATTGCTTCAAGTCACCCTTTCTGCACTTCGTCAATTGTTTCTTCATATTATGGAGAACTGCATCTGGCCAGTTGAAGACCCGAGGCTCTGTGCACTCTATGGCATATTGGAAATAGCTTTGGAGAGCCATGTGCGGAGCCGTGCTCCCAGCCATGCATGCAATAGTAAAAAATATGGTCCATAGGGTCAAATCTTAGACCCCCCAAATGACAACCTTACCCTTGCTTCTCTCTGCCTCGGGAACATAATATTGGCAACAATACTCGCTCATAGGGAGTCCACCACCTCTACCTCCAATCAAAGTAGCATGGTATCCACGCCGTGACAACCCCATTAGAAAATAGATATCCTTGATATCTAGGGTTAGCGTATGGACTCCCACGTGAAATAACTGTTGGTCCACATCCCACATGTGGACCAGGTATTCCAACAACTTGAGTTGGGCCCTCATGCCCGAAATCCTGAAAATTTTCAAGAGCCCACAGTCCTGGAGGGAAATGACTATACCTGGGTCATTCCCAGCAATGGCGTCATCCTCCTCATGTTCCCTTTCTCTCCATTCCAACATTGTGATGGTAAAACACCTGCAAAAGAGCCATGAGAGGGAAGTCAACAACTTGTTTTAAACTCTTGCATAATTTTTATTGAGCAAAACCTTACTTCAAAATCCATTTTTCGGCCCCCACAGGTGAGCCTTTTGCACAGTGCGAGATTCTCGTAGGTGCCCTGAAGGCCACCTGCGAGAATCCTACATTCTTGCAGGTCCCACATGGCCCACCTGCGAGAACGCTTAGGCGCATGTTCCAACCCTAAAATGGACTCAAAACCCAAAAAATTGCCAATAAAAACCAAAAATAAACCTTGGAAAAGTTAGAGGATCAAGAGATTACCTCGTTGGCTGAAACGGTTCGTCGAATGATCGCTTGTGCCTCCTGCAATCAAGCAAAGAAATTTGGGGGAAAATGAGGTATGTTGGACAAGTTTTTGGCAAAATCACAATGAAATGGTAAAAATCCCTTTTTACCCATATTTATTCATTTTTTACTATTTTTTATTGATTTTTTATATTATTTTTATTACTTTGTCTATAAAACTTAATACCCTAATAGCCTTGTGAGTGTGGTTTTTCACAGATATCACAACTTCGAAGTTCGGAAGAGGGGGTACGAATGTTTTTTCTTTTGTCGCATGTATGACTACTTTTTTAGGGTTTTTTAGAAAAAAACCTCGATCTTAGTCTTCGTTCATTCTCGTGCTCGAAAATATATGAGAACGTAACCAAGTATACTTTTTCTCATCTTTTTGTACTCGTCATGGTAACATGAAAACGACGAACGTAAAGGAGTATCCTTTAAGCTCTTTTCACGCTCCATAAAAATGAAAAGATTGCCAAGCAATCTTGCTCTTTTCACGCTCGTTAAAGTATTTGAAGAAAACGTTCAACGGACGATAGTTTATCACTTTTTCGGTCTCGTCAAACTCTTTTACAAAAAAGGAACTGGGAGAGTTCTCTTTAAGTGTTTTTTAGACTCTCAAAACATGAATAACCCCCGAGTTTTCTATCCTTGGACTCATTAAACAAACATCGAAAGACCCACAATGGGACCGAACCACTCCTTCCTAGGGTTCGTTAAATATACTCCAAGAGACTCATCTGAAGGATGATCTTACATAAAAAATCATATGTTATCCTCCTCAAGCTTGTGTAAAAATAAAGAGGTACGTGCCAGAAATTGTGGGGGAAATTTTGGGAAAGGGATGTGTTTTCATATTCATATTAATGGTAGTAAGCGTCGCTCTTGAACATGACACCCCCTTTTCATCATTTGAATCCGGGTTGGGAAATCCATTTGTCTCTCGTTCGACTTGCTACAAGGTCACATCTTGGGTCATCTTTGAGTCAGTGCTGCCAAGTCCTTGGACATGTCATTCATGTGTTCAAGAGAAGTTCACATGAGCCCTCTATTGAGTCAGCCATATGCAATTGTCCATTCTTACTATGTCAGCCTTCCTTGTGTCTGTTTCAACCTGTATTCATACTTTGTTCACCCTCAAAATATGTTACTTATTTCGTGTCATTGATGGGGGATACATCAAGGTCCTCCTGTGACGAGTCTTGTTTCGTCGACTCCAACTCATTATCCGAAAATGAGACTTAGAAATCATTTAGTACCATGGAACCTGCATGCATTAATGGCAGGTCTCTTCGCTTTCGACAGGGGTTTCACATCATTGATCCCTAATCGAGAGATTTCGTCGAGTGCTTGACTTCATCTCATGTATTCACATTCATTTGGATTGTACTTTGGTACCTTGGGAGTCATTGACATCAATGGTGATTTCCCTCGCACTTGTTAATGGTTTTCATCAATGACCGGTAATCAAGTGGTTTCTACCATGTTCGACTTCAACACATGTAATCGCATGACTAGATTTGTACTTTCAGGTGACAGGATTGAAGACCCTGGATCTCATCTTTTTGATCCAGGCTGTGATGGAGTATGTATGATTTGTATCAGCACATAGATCCACTTTGTATGTCATGTGGTTATGTCGTCTTAATTCACGTCTTCTCGCATAGATCCACAGTGTATTACTAGTGGCTATGTAACATTTTGACGGCATGGATCCATGGTGTATGATTGGTGTCCATGACCTACGTTTATGATTCCATTCATTGTGTGATCTGAGCATGGGAATGCCTACCTCAGAACTGGTATTATACTCTGCAGATGCTTGATTGTTTATAGGTTTCCGATTAGGTGTGCTCCTTATTTCTGACACACACATGCATTTTACAAAGTATTTTGGCTGTCACAAGTTCCGACCTCATACTTTGGGGGGCATTCTATTACACATGATTTTGGTCACTCTAGTGATGTCTCTACAAGTGATGTATTCAAGCTCCCACAAGGACTTGTTGCCTAAGAAAAGTGATTGTTGTCTTCTTCCAAAAAACACATTTTTAGGATGAGTTCGTAGGCTGCCTATATTACAGGGTGCGAAAATCCTTCATTTTCGCAGGCAAACCACACTTAGGGTGCGAAATATTCGAAGTCTGCTCTATAGGTAGGGTGCAAATCTGTTTCAAATCTTGGAAAAGAGAAGAGGTCATGAAGGTTCTAGAAGGGAATCTTCTAGAAAATGAGTTGGCATTTGCATGGTTGGCATCCTACTGACTTCTCAGATTTAGTGGGATCATCCTCATCCATTTAACCATCTCTCCTTCTCCTATATATTGAAAGGTTTCTCATGGAAAAGGTTAAGCAAGATTGAATGAAGAATTGGTGAAAGAATTGTGCGAAGAACTCTGCTTGGACAGAAGATTGAAGACTCTATTTGGTCTATCAAGTTGCACTAGATCTTCTTCATGCAAGTGTAGAGCAAGTGTGTGTGTTGGAACCAAGGGTCACTGAAAGGAAGATTGCGACATCAAGGCGATCTGGTTGTATCTTCTACTTTCATTTAATATAATATAGCGGCATGTCCCTTTCCCATAAAATCACTCTTATTTTATTGCATAACTCCTTGATCATATGCATAAGTTGACATTGAATATACTTTGCTATCTTCACTTTGGTTGGTTTGTGTTTTCTTGGACCTGATTTCACAAGAGCGTCAGAGCGAAGCGGGAACAAGAGAGACCTAAGGAAGTGATATAAAGGTATGCCACTCATTCCTTCTTATTAGTAGATTCAATGACTGCAACTTAGGGAAAGATTCGTGTCTTGTCCTATTTTGTTCTAGATCCAGGTGGATCTAGGGAGATTTTTTAGTGTCTGCACCTACCGATTTATCTGATAACACATGCAAACAAACCTTCTTATTCTGAAGTCACTAGGTGATGAAATCCAATTTTGCGAAATCAAGACAAGAAGGGGCTGGGATAAAGCGGGTGGAAAATTTACATTGACGACCTGCTTAACGCACTTAAACCCTGGTGCAAACTCCCACACATAATCGTGGGTATACCCTCCAAGGAGCTCGAGTGAGTTTTTCCAACATCAATTCCAGGTATCGTGAAGACTTGCCCCTCCACAGTCACCTCGTGTAATGAACCTAGAGAGATAGGCTAATAAGGTTACCAACTACAACAATGATGTCTAGGGAAACAGTCGATAGTTCTATCCACACGCAAAAGCAGGTTATATAGCCCGAAATCAACTCGAGAGGCTCCCACACATAATCGTGGGTATACCTCCAAGTGACCCCCAATAATACGTGCAATATCTACACCAAGACCAACAAAACATGGTGAGTAACTCTTCTAGTCCTAATGCGACCTCGTGATTGACCTTTGTGTTAGAAGGGGGTCTGAGGACAAAATGTAGCAATTGGATTTGAACTCTCCCTATCACAAGATACTATTGTGTGTTTTGATGCTTTGGAGAATGTGCCTTACAACCTATTCCAAAGAACTATCCTAAATAATGTTGGTGAAAATAATTCCTAGAAAATAAAAGATGCTAATAAGTTTTAAAGTTACGCTGTATTTTAGAGGTTGTTGTTTACTCAAAATGGATATGGAAATGAAACTCATGAAGTTGTGACCTTGACCCAAGAAATTGCAAGAAGAGATGAATGTGCAATTTTCAATTCAATGAACTCTAATTACAGTAGGGAGAAGGTATTTCTTTTGAAGTACAAAAAGCTACGAATTGCAATTTCTTAATTTCAAATGAACACAATTCCAAATAATCATGAACTACAAAATTTTCCAATTCTTCTCTTTAACAAATATTTCGAATGTAAAAATTTCCTTACAAAAGATTATTAAAAAGAATAAATGAATTCAATTCTTCCTTTCCCAAATCAAATCAGGGATGCAATGATGAAAGGAAAACGTAATACAAGAAAATCAAGACATTCTTAACACAGTTCCAAAATCAAAACTCGTAATATAGACAAAAATGAAAAAGACAAGAAAACCTTTTGTCACATGCAAGCACAAAGTGTTTCTCAATCAAAAAACAATCTGGTAAATAAAATCAATCCAAAACCTCAAATAAGTTAAAAACCCTTTGTCAATCAAGCACTCATATCATGATCTCGAGATTATATCCTTGTGACAAAGATCAAAAGCCAAAAACTTGCAAAATTACAAAGACCAACTTTCAATCCTTGAAAACTAATCAAAGGAAAGTTTTAAACTCATGAATCAATCAAACACTGGCATCAGAAGTTCACCCCAGGCCACTAAGGAAAAACTGGGTGAAAAAAGGAAAATTGACTCACTCCAACAAATCTTACAGGAGTCGTTGCAGGCTGGGTGTGGGACATAGTGCGAAGAGAAAAAGTCGTCCCAGGCTACCAATTGAGCACAGTGCAATGTGGTCGCACTGGATTGGACAAGTAGGATGCGACGTCTGAGGGTCATCGTAGGCTTCCAATATGGTACAGTGCGACGATCTCTATAAATGAAGAAAAAATGGGAGAAAGACAAAAAAACTAACTGAACTTCCAGACCCAGGGAGTCCAAATGGATCACCCACAGACTCATAGAATGAATTTAATCAGAGGAAGGAAGGTTAAAAACAAATGGGAAGCAAAAAACTAAAAGGAATTCGTATCCCCAGTGGATTCACCAATTTTGTTATGGGATTAATTGGTAAATGCGGACATAAATAGATCTCCCTAGATCCACCTGGAACTAGAAGAAAATAGAGCAAAATATGATGCTTTCCCTAATCTCTAACTATTGAGTTTACTAGTTAACAAGAGATAGACAACATACCATTTAAATGTCGCTTCCTATTTCCATTGCCATCCTAGCTCCACTCTTGTGCTCCTATGATATTGAATCTACAAGGGAACATAAGCCAAACAAAGTGAAAGAAATATAATATACTCAACAAGAACCTATGTATGTGATCAAGGAATCATACAATAAAACAAGGCAAGTTTTATGGGAAAGAAACATATCACTACATCATATTAAAATGAAAGTGGAGATTACAACCAAAGCCTTGATGTCACAAGGTCCCCTTTCGATGGCCCTTTTCTCCAACACACACACTTGCTCCAATCTTGAATGAAGAAGATCCACAATGACTTGATGAACTAAAATGAGGCTCTCAAGCATGATCTAATGTAGAACTCTCCATACAAATATTAGCCTATTCAACCTTAGCCTTTTCCATGAGAGATCCCTCTTTATATAATGTGAAGGAGAGATTGTTGAAGAGATTAGGATAATCCCACCAAATCATAGAATAGAGTAAGATCCAAACCGTTCAAAGGCCACCTCATCTTCTAGAAGATCCCCTTCTAAAACATTCATGAAACTTGACCTTTTCTAAGCTTTTGGCATTTTCACACCCTAGGTATAGTGTATCCTGTGGAGACATCGCATTCCATCTCTAGAGCATGATGCAACGATCAGGGATGGTCACACCCCTTACATTTTGCAAGGTTCGATGACCTTCCTTAATAGGGTTTTTAAGAAGAGAAAGCCTATCACTTTCCTCATGGAGAAAGGCTCTTTTTATGAACACATGTTATCAATGATCACTAGGGTGACCAAAATAATGTGTAACAATATCTTTAGCAGTTTTTACAAGATATATGTGGATAACTATATGAAGGAAATTAAGCACCTATTTTGGTTCTACAACTTTATAAGTTTATCTTTAATTCATCATTTGTCCCAAAATTGTGGATAGAGAGCCTCTTTTAATGCAGTGTTGTTGGTCTCATTTCCTGAGTGGTATGCCAACATTACAACAGGTTTTGTGTAAATTTTCCTTATTGTGATAATATAAGTCAACTTATTTATTGGTATTTTTTTTTATATTACTTTGTTGAATTTATCAATAATATATATATATATATATATATATATATATATATATATATAAACTGAAGAATTTATATATATAAAGAGTTGCACCGAAGCAAAGTAGCAGTTAAAATTATTACAAAATTTGGCTCGTCATAGACTAGGTCATTTTCGATTGTCCTACTATCATAGAAAATATGAAAATGATTATACATATGCACAACACAACTACCATATATTCTGATATATTGACCCAACATCAAAATACATTTGAAATACATATTCAAGACATTGATTCATTTTCAAGTTCTTCTTGAATTTCAACTTGACTTGGTGCATTGTCTTTAGTTTCCAATGGCTCTGCTTCCCATCCTTCTTGGTCCTCACCAGATTTTCCATATCGAGAATTCCCTATAATTTGATTGTTGGATCCTGAATTGGAGTGTTGGGGGACTTCCCTTACTCTTAGTTGATTACATTATTGTTCTAAGGTGTCCATACGTTGGAGAATCCTTGCTACGGTCTACTCTAGCTCATTGATCAGTTTTATCTCTTCCTCTCTTACTCTAGAATGATTGCATCCATGTTCCATGGCGTCCATCATTTGTAATTGTATTACCATTGTATGCTCCAGAGTGCAGGTCCTCTTCCTCTCCCTCTCTAAAGTATCAATTTTTTTAAAGAAGGTGTTTACCATATGCTCAATGTTGTTGAAATTGGCTGCAAATTTGCCAATTTGAATTCGGGAACCTTCAAAAATGTCTTCATGCCTCCTTAAAATATGTTTAATATCACTCCATGAAGGTTCCATGATGAGATATTGTTAGAAAAATAGGACCATGGAGAAATAAAATAAAACAAATGCGGAAACAAAACACAGAAGATACACAATACAATAAAGACACGGATTTACGTGGTTCACCCAGTGTGGGCTACATCCACCAGAGAAATTGCCAGGTCCTTCCTTTATTATTATTCAACAAATGAAGGGATACAACCTACAACAAACCCGCTGTAACTTCCTTTTCTTTCTCTCATAGTCTCCTATCTCATAATACAATATTTTCCCTAATGCATAGCCGCAATACATTTCCCTAAAACAAAGGGTTGCCTTCTAGGGAAAAAAACGCTAACATAATTTCTACTGTTAGATCTATGACCTTATAACGAATGGTCCAGGTTTATAATGAAATTACAATATACATTTACAAGGCAATTTTTCCTTTGGGGGCTTCGCCCCCGAACCCTCACCAGGGGCCCGCTTTCTCCCGGACCCCACAGAGGGGGTAACCCCCTTCTGCACTCGCCCACGTGGAAGAGTGTACATACTTCTGGGGTGTAAAGTCTTCATGGGTTATAAACACGGCTGAAAGCAAAAGACCTCTAAATCAGGAAGAAATCAAGCTCCATAACCAACAATCTCCCACTTGGAGATTGATCTCAACAACTCCACCGTTGTTGTATATGCTGGACTCTGAACCTTCTTAGACTTGGAAAATTTCTCATTTTCATCTTCATTCTTAAATACCAAATGAAACTGAGCAGGAACTCGGTTTCTCCTGGTTACTCCCTTTGTTAACATGTCTGCAGGATTTTGTCTAGTGTGTATCTTTTCCAACTTCAAATGTCCATCTTCCAAAGAGGATCGTATGAAGTGGTACCTCAACTGTATATGATTAGTCTTCGAATGGAAGGTTGAGTTCTTTGCAAGATGAATGGCACTCTCCCTGTCACAATACAACCTGCTATTCTCCTGCTTCTTTTCCAATTCATCCATAAACCTCTGTAACCA
Organism: Picea sitchensis; assembly: GCA_010110895.2. Classification (NCBI taxonomy): domain Eukaryota; kingdom Viridiplantae; phylum Streptophyta; class Pinopsida; order Pinales; family Pinaceae; genus Picea; species Picea sitchensis. Next base: position 51,857 of record SNQJ01S0041249.1, on the reverse strand, counting down.
AATCATATATTTACTAGCCTATGTAGAAACAACATACTCTGCCTCTGTTGTTGAAAGTGAAACAACCTTTTGTAGTTTCGAAATCCAACTTACTGTTGTTCCACCTATAGTAAAAACATACCCTGTGGTG
>SNQJ01S0041249.1:17460-34600 GCA_010110895.2 Picea sitchensis | reverse complement strand
ATGTGATGTTAAGGCAAGAACAACTTGCCACTTATAACAGAAAATTGCTTGTAAATGAAATGTTATGAGTGTAAAGATATTAAACCATATCATAAGATAGCATGAATAGAAAAGTCCATAAGATAACCATCACTAAACTAACATCCCATTTACCATCACAACACATAACCTTGCAAAGAGAAAGAGGCAAGAACAGCTTGCCGAAATAGTAATAGAATTAAAACTTTCATAAAAGGAAATGATCATTCACTTATGTGTTAACCCATTTGGAAAGATATACTTGAAATGAAAACTTTAGCAAAGTGAGAGATCTAGATCCTAACTCAGTCACATATGCTTGAAAAAGAGAGATGAAATAATGATTTAAGAAACTAGACAAGATATATCACTTAAACAAACTTAAAGCATTAAAGCATTAACCATAATGAGAATAAGCATATGTAAGAGATATAACATTAGATGTGATGACTATTCTAGAAGATTTAGACCATTAAGCATATAGATCATCAAATGAATAATTTTCCTTTAAGCCTCACGATTTTGGGGATTACTCTCCCAAGGTGTAGGCACATTAATCTTAAACAAAACTTAGAAAGAAAAAGAGCAAACCACTTACAATGGCCAAGGTGGAGGCAAGCCTGCCATTTTTGGCCAAAGAGGGTTGTAAAGAAATAAAGAAAATTGTTGAAAACAAAAGATAAACTACTTTGAAGAAAATTAATATACAATGGCTGAAATATACAAGTAGAATGCAAGAATGAGAAGAGAAGGGGAAAGAAAGGTTACCCACTTAGTTGGGCAGATTTTGTTGTTTTGTATGGCTGAAATTAAGCAGCATATCCCCTTGTTTCTGGTAAGAACCTGTAAAAACCAGCAAGCAAAAGCTTGCTGGAAATGCTGCACAACACAACAAAGTTAAGGAAAATTTATGTTTTTTATGGAGAAATTTTCCACATGAAATCTCCAAGTAACAAAACTGAAATATGTGAAAATATGTGACCTATCTAAGAGGGTTGGCAAACTGAAATATATAATGGAGTGCAGCAGAAATATAAAACCAAATAAACTTGGAGTTTGAGTAGAAGTTAAGGGAAGAATCAAGCTTAAGGCTTTCCCAATAATCCCTTGAAGTGAACCTGCAAAACTTGAGACAAGGGTGAGCCAAGAATAGATATTGTAAATGGATAAACTAACTACTTGAAATACTTCAAATCAATCTAGCTACCCAACACAAATAAATCAGCAACAATACTCTATGCTAATCTACCCAAATGAAATACTTCAATTCAAGATCTACCCAACCAAACCACATGAAATCAAATCCCACAATATCACCTCATATGTAGAAATCAACAAGAATACTCTATGATGTTTCCAAATCCTCCAAATTTTTATTGATCCAAAATGAGAGTGTTGTAGCAACAAGTTACTACAAGACTCTCAAGAGCAATGAGTGAGATGGCAAGATGGCAAGAGCAAGAGAGTGGGAGTGAAGTGAAATTCCAGTATAGTAACACTAGCTCAAAGAATTGTGAGTTGGGAGTGAGGAGAGGGATATATTTATACTTGGAGAGGTAAACCTGCCTCTCTTGGATCAATTCCAAGTGTCCACCACCAAGCATAAGAGTAGATCTCAAGGCTAGGGCACACCATATAGGGTTTGAAAGCTAGATCTAGGGTGTAGAAAAAAGTAGGAGGTGTTGGGATCAAGAAAAAAGGTGTGGGAGGCCTTGGGATTGATGCCAAGGAAGGTGAGAGGTCTCAAATAATTTTTAAAAAATCACTTGTGGAGTTTCTAGAAGAGGGGGGCGTAACTCCTCTTGGAGGGGGCAAAAAATGGGTGAAAATGAAGGAATGGAGGGGATTAATGAAAAATTGATCATCCTAGGAGGTGATGTGAAGGTCAAAGGGAGTGGTAACTTATGAGAGGGGGCGCTAAATAAGTCACAACAACCTCCACCAAGGAAACGTCAATCCCCCTAGAGGGTCATAATTTTTAGTGTAAAAGGTGGATAGAGGGGTTAGAATAGGTTGGAAGTTAGGAGAGATTTAAGGTAAAGTCTAATATTTCTCTTTCCACCTTCAAATTAACCCATTAACTCTTTACAAAATTACAAAAATGACTTAGCAGAATTAAAATTGTTGTTTTGACTGACTTTGACTTTGGTTGGACAAATGCATAGCAAACTTTGTCCGACTGGCTGAAACTTGGTCTATGGGTGTAGGGGGTACCATTGTTTATTTTAGGCCTAAATACTCCTATCAAAAACCAAAGACCCATTTTTTTACAATATTTTTCTCAAAACATTTAATTAATTAAATAATTAAAATCCCAACCTTAAGAAAATTAATTAAATTTAATTAATTAAAAAGCCTATCTAGACTAAAACAGTGCATTGAAAATTTATGCTTCATGGCATGGTCATTTACATCATTCTGAAACAATAGCTACTAGAGGATGAAACCATTAGAACATCGTTCTGCACTTTGGAGGGTATTGCATGTGTGAGGGAAAAACTCATGGGGAAATCAACCCGGACTAAAAAACCAGGTTAGCCTTTGGGGATAAAAACCCTAGGTGAATTCTCCCCAATGAGAAAACATCCCAAGACACCTGACCTAACTATGATCCATACAGGCTTATTACATTATTAACTTGCAGGTCTGAAGGCTAAGTTTACAAAATTTTGTGCTGGGCATAAAATGCCCAAATGGAACCAATCTTGTCTTGACATACTTGTCACAGTATTCATACTTCATACATGAGTTGACCCCCTAGATGAATGGCCAGTCCAACCAGGGCGAAGCTACTATCATTGTCTTAGACTTTACGAGAACTAGAATATGTCTGTGATCCTCAATACTAGAATTAAATACTATATGCCCAAGGGGAAAATTTGAGCCTTGCGTTTACAAAATTTTGTGCTGGAGCATAAAATGCCCAAGTAGAACCAATACTGTCTTCGACATACTTGCATCTGATGATGCATACTTCATGGCACATGAGTTGACCCCCTAGATGAATAGGCAGTCAACAAGACCAGAAGCTACTATCATTGTCTTAGACTTTGCAGAGCTAGAATATGTCATGGTCATCAATACTAGGAACAAATACTATGCTCCCAAGGGAAAATTTGAGCCTCCCCGTCGTTCTTCTAGCTCGTGATCATCCTCACCAATTGGTATTGTCCAAGTTCCTAAAGTTCCTGAGAGTCAAGGAATTAATCCCCCTCTCCCCTCTTCCAAATACAATATCTTGAATAAGTTGGCCAACATCAAAGCATGTGCAACCCTTCTAGACATGGTTGTCGTCCCTGAACAACAGATGCATATGAAACAATTCAAGGAAAAGCTTTCATTGTAGACAATCTTTCTGAAGAGTTAAACGAAGAGAATTCTTCGGTAAATAAAGTAGGTGTACATAACTTTAGATATCCTGTAAAAAATCCCCATTTTTATATTTCTGTAAAGATTATGGAAAAGATTTCCCATTGTTGCCTCATTGATGGCAGTTCGGGCCCAAGTGTGATGTCGAAGATTATTATGGAAGAACTAGGATTGTCCTGTACAAATGAAAATGCCAAAAACATGCTCTCCTATAATAGTCTACAACAAAAGACCATGGGTGAAATTAAGTATGTGACCTTAGTTTTGTGCGCTCATCCTGAAATAAAGACAACCCTCAACATTTAGGTAATTGATATGCCATAAGAAACTACTCAATCATCTTAGGAAGATATTAGAAAGCCTTAACAGGTGGATACCTCTCACTCGGTAGAACACATTTATCTGTTCCTCGGACCGAAAAAAACATTATAGTCCTTAGATAAGGAAGGATATCACCTTAAATAGAGAGTGTCCCACAACCTAACGTAAACTATATCGAAGAGGACCTAGGAGTATATTCCATCTTTGCCGAGGAGGATAACATTCCCATGGAACAAATCGATTTAGATGATGGTATGTGGCACATGCACTTTGATGGTTCATGCTCTAACGAAGGTAACAGAGCTGGAATTATCTTGATTTCTCCTGTAGGAAAAATCCATAACTTTTCTTACTGGTTGGAGTTCGCTTGCACTAACAATGTAACAAAATTCGAAGCTTTATTATTAGGCATTGAGAACGCCTATAATCTTGGCTATGGTCACCTTTCATTTTTTGGGGATTCTGAACTTGTTGTGAATCTTGTACATAAAATTTATTCTCCTAGCAACAAGTTAATGAAATGATACACCCAAACTGTTTGGGTCCTTATCTTGAACCTTTTATCTTTCAACATCACTAATATTAAGAGGGAGTTAAAATCAATGGCTGATCGGTTAGCTGTTTTTGTAGCCTCTCCTAGTCAACAACTTCTACCACACAGACCTGATTGTACTTTCCAATCTTTGTATCGTCCGCATATCCACGACAATATAGAATCTTGGCAGGTCTTCCCTAACGATGAGAGAATTTGTTCTTTTATTCAAAATAAACCTTTTAAGCCTAAGAAGATTATATCCATAGAAGATAACAATATTTCTAAAGGCTTGACTCCTCTAGAGAGTTCATTTTCTTCGAGTGATGTACGCAACAAGGAAAAATAGAAAGAAGAGGAGTCGAAGAGGAAGGTGGGTGAAACCATCTTCTTGAACATTGGGACACTTGCGACTCCAAAGAATGTTAAAATAGGTGCCAAATGTTCAGATGAAGAGAAAGTGAAGTTTGCCAAGATGCTTGGTGAATTTAAAGATGTTTTTTCTTGGTCTTATGAGGATCTTCGTGGTTTCAATCTTGGTCTTATAACAATGCAAAAGGAAGGAAATGGTTTATACTAACATTTTTACACTATATGCATTAAAACGATCATTGTGAATCCTAGCTAACAAATAATTGCTATGCACGTTATTGAGTTCTATGGAAATATAGTTGTTATACCTCACTGTATAGTTGGAATTGGTAATATGTGGGTGGTGCTCTTGGCAATTAAGGGAAGTTGATTTCAATGCATGGTTCAATTGGGAATATTAATGGATTAGTGGCTAGCACATACTAAGGAATTGAATGAGTTTGAGCGTGGAGGTGACATGCATTTATTGCACGTCACTCCTACTCCTTCCACTGACCACCACCCTAATCAGTCTATTGTTTCAATTGATTTTGTTGTGGTTAGGCTCTGACTTTCAAGCAGAGGGAGAATTTCTTAGCTAATTCGTGTTTTTAAGGTGCTCTTGGTTGCAAGTATGTCTTTTTGTCCATCCATGAATTTTATCTGGTTATGAAATAGATAGTGGCTCAGTATGTATGGGTTCATTATTTCTTAAAGTTTGGCAACTGTGTATTTTGGTGATACTTTTCTGTATCATTGGTATGGGTTTTCATCATAGTGATGTATGAAGTTACAGTGTATTGGGTCGTTCTGAGTGTTAGCAGGCCTAAAGGCTCTCTTTCATCCTTGCTTTTTTAGTGGAGGTTTTTGTTTGGTCTAGATTGGCCAATTGTCTCCACGCTTTCGTATCACCATACTCGGTTGTTTTCCATTATGGGGTTTACTGGGTTTTTGGAATGCTTTGTGTTACTTCGCTTTTCTTCACTTGGGTATGAATTAATTCATGTTATTAATGTCACACAGGGGGTTGTGATGATTGTTTTCCAAAGGGCTTGCTTAATGTGATTGTTATTTCTTGGCCCTGTCTCAGCATTCTTGGGTTGATTGGGAAGGCCACAAGGGTTCTACCCTTTTTTTTCTAGGTGTCATTACAGAATCAAAATGGAGCCTTGCCCCTCTGTTCATAGTCTCCTCTATCACGGGGATTGTCACCTTGTCTACGAAGAATTTTGTGGTATAGCATGTGCATGCACCATGGGTCTCGTAGGTTTTCACTTGGTGTCAGGATTCGATTCCATGTCTTCCTGTGTTGGTCCACAGGGCCAATCCTTGATTATTCACAATTCATTTTTGATAAAGGAAACCCTTTATGTCATGTTGGATACATGGTCGATGGTTATGAGTTGGTAATGCATTGTCGATAATTCTCTATTGTCGACTCGTCTCTGTTGATTATCCTAACAGTGGTTTTTGGTTATAGTCTTTGCAATTGGTTATTGTGACAGTCAAATTGATAAGTTAAGCATTGAAATTGGTTGATTGAAGAGTGGGGTTGATACACAGTCACTATATTTTGCATTGGGATTATTGAAATGTTAACTAGTCATTAGTTTACAATTGATTAATGCACAGGGATGCCCCGTGCATGGTGTATGGTATGTGTGGCGTTCCTACAACATGAGTTAACGATTACTATGACTGTGTTGTCTTAATTGCTAAATGGGTTATTGCAATTGTGATAATTATGGCATTTTCACCCACTGTGTATGTTATGATTATTTGATCGCGCCATCAGAGAGGGTCACGGGCTTTTAAATATGGTTTTGTTTCATTTTGATCGATTTGTATTGTGAAATCAGGCATGTTGTTGCTACCTCGTTGTATTGGATGGATAGCCCAACATTTTGAGTATTTAGAGTCAAAGAAAATTGGACCTGTATTGTCACAGAAATACACTTGCGTTTGGTTGAAGGGTGTTGTGTATCCCACACCATAGAGTGAGTTGAAGTGGTGATTGTTGTCTGTGTGTTTAAATGGCAAGTCAGGATCTTTGCAATTTAAATATGGATTATGGTGTTGACTTCCCACTATGTATGTTAAATGAATACCATGCTTTTGAAAGTGGTAGGAATAGATGTTATGACAACATAACCTCATTGCAATTTAATTATTAAAAGACAGAATTGAGCACGACCTTTGAATTGTATTTGATGATTGAAATAATTCGTGAGCAGTGGTTGATTTTGATGTTGAACTGAGGGGAAGTAAGTGATTGTTTATGCATTTGGGAATTGTTTTAAAATATTAAACGGATAAGTGAGATGAATAGAGCTCCCCTACAGACTGCTATGGAATGCATACTGTCTTTTTTTATGACACTGTGTTAAATATTTGATTCCAAACAGGGAGCAAGTTAATGCACAGAGTTGTTTGGACTATACACAATAGTTGTTTTTTTGGGTTATAGTGGTCATTTGGTTGGTGTATTTCCTTTTACAAAATGGTTTTACGAACTACTTAATTAATTTTATGAATAGTACCCGCTCTCTTTCCCCACCATTATTTTTCTTTTTGCTAATTACAACCCCATCACCTTCCCACATTCATTTTTCATTCCATATTCTAAAATTGATTACAGTCAAGGAGAATTATGTATTGAAGAAGTTGGAAGTTACGTTTTCTTGGTTGGATCACAGTGATGTTTTCTTTGGTCTGCATTACAATTGATTATTTGTTGTCTTTGAGAAGTAACCGTGTTCTTTTCCCCTTCATTTTATCATTTTTTCACTAAATAAGACCAAGTTAGAATATGGATGAGATTGCATTTAATAATCAGTTTCCTATGTAAATGTATATAAATTTATGTAAGCCTGTAGAGGCAAATGAGATGGGAGAGGATGTGAGGAAGGATATGAGAGATCTTGCAAGTTTGTTGTAATCTCCATGATTTGAATAATAAGACAATCGATACCTATTCTTGGTGGATGTAGCCCAACGTTTGGGTGAACCACGTGAAATCTCTGTATTTTTCTTATCTGTGTGATTGTTTGATTATCATATGTGAATTGTGTTTTCCGCATTTGCAATTCTAACATGAGATATTTTAATGGCCTTATGGTTATTCATGCATGTCTAAAATGTAGATACATTCCCACACATAAGAATAATAAACTACAAAATTTTTGTGAGAATCGTGCCAACTGGATTGAAAATTGTAATGAATATAGGTGCCTTTTTTCTTATACAACATACTTGCTTAAAATTCTCGAATGTAGAGCATATTATTCCCTGGAACATCTAGTATATATAGATGTTTTAGGCATTCAAAATTATTGTAAAAACGTAGGATCTTTTTAATGTGGTTAAACTTGAATTTATTGAATTTTTTTACTTATGCAAACCTTTATACCCCTCCGACCCGGTGTCGACTAAGTCATTGTAGTTGATCAGTCACATGGGGAAAACATATTTTTTCATCATGGAAATGGAATCTCGTTCTTCTCCACTGGAAAAGATATCATGAATTCGATTTCATTTGTTCACTTGTACTCTAGTTCCATACCAAGGTTCACAGCGTGCAACTTTTCAAGGTAACATTCATTGATAAGATTATTTCAATTTTGGAATGTTTAAGAAAAATATTGTTTATCTACATTATTTTAAAACAACTATTTTTTTAGAAGTTTTCGAGCATGGATCAATTTTAATATCAATGTAGAAAATGTAAATGTCAAATACAACTAAACGAATTAAAAATAAATCTTAAAAGAAAATAATAATATAAAAAAGGATATAGTTGTAAAGCAGCTTGTCCCTGCCCCATTAGAATATTTGCGAGCTTAGTTCATATATCAGTCTTCCCGCACTTCATCTTCAACTCAGCTCCGAGTTAATATCCCATGTTAGTGAACTTCTAGGAATGGTGTATTAGTTCTTGTGGAGAAATGAGGTGATGATGATGATGATGATTAACGTCCACTAAGACCTAATTGGTCTATCGAACCTTAAGAGGGTAAGTGATTACTTGTGATTCTTTAGAATTTTGTTTATGTGCTCGAAAAGCATTAAGAGAAGCTTTCCAAGATCACCATACTTCTAAAAGCATTAAGAGAAGCTTCCAAGATCACCATACTTTGTTGAGTTAAGAGGTTAGGAAGGTTGGTAGTGGTGGATCACATTTTGAAAATGAGATCTAATATGGTATAGGTTGGACAATCTAAGAGAAAGTGCTTTTCATCTTCAACTCCTCTTAGTGTCACAAAGGGTGACACACTCTCTTTCATCCCATGGCATTTTAGGAATTGACCAATGCCCAGCCACCATGGAGCTCGCGTGAGAATTTTTTCTTATCTTGGCAATGCTTATTTTTTCTTTACACTTGGCAAAATAGATAGATAATTTTGATCTTCTAGATTAGGTTGATTACATCTCTTTATAATACCTTAATTTTTTTTTCCCTCTAACTCTTTATCACAACTACACATTTTTTCCTTAAATTTTGATTTGACGCTTTCTTTAATAGTAGTGTCTTATTCCTCAAGAAAATGGTTTCTTCCATTATTCCCAATATTTTAGCCAAGATTGCTGCCTTTATGCCATCCCTGAGCTCCATGGTGGTTTTGACTTTATTTTGAAGCAATTTTTGGTAGCCTCTTGTATTCCATGTTGTTTAACTTGTTCATACATTAGGGTATATAGCCATAGCCATGCTCATTAGGGGAGAGGCTTGTTTCTACCAGGAGGATGGGATAGGATGATTTTAATTTGAGGATTATAGGTTATAAAATTCTTTTGTATTTGGTTTATCTTTCTCCAGGATTCAATGAGAGATACTACACCTACATCACATCCATAAAGAATAAGAGGTGTAACAAGAGTCTTAAAGAGGAGTTTCTTCTTATCCCAACTCTAAAGTTCAACCTGATTTACAATTGTTTTCAAGCCCATAATAAGCTTTCCATCCCCCAATAATCTTTCTCTCAATGCTATAATTCCAAGCTTGTGGTGAATATCAATTCCAAGATATTTGTAAGGAATTCACCTTCCTCCAAGTTGTTGTTGTCATATACAAAGGTATCATAAGGGATCTTATCGATTTAATAATCATGACCTTAGTCTTATCAGATAATGGGCCATACCCATATTGCTAAAAACCTGAGGGATTCTTAGTTGGTTTTCAAGATCAATGGGACTCTTGCCATAAGAACGATATCATTGGTATAAAGAAGAAGATTGATGACTATACTGCTGAGTGTAGAGCCGACACAACCTTCGTTTTCCAAACATTCTTTCTAATTTATCAATGTATATGCTAAAAAAAGATAGGGGACATGGGACAACCTTGTTTGACTCCTCGATATTGCAGTTAATCTCTTTGACCAACCCTCAAGAAGTTTTTAAACTTAGCAATAATGTTCTCATACATCCTTATTGCATCAACCCTCAACTCGAGAGGCACTTTTTATCTCTTTCCAACCTATTCCAAAGGTTTTCCTAGGGAACCATGTCAAAAGCTTTCTAAAGTCAAACAAAACAACAAAAGATTGGTTTTAGTATTGTGGAAACTCTCCTAATGATCCTAAAGGTAACAAGATGGTCCATAGTTGAATGATATCTCCTAAACCCGGCCCTACCTTTTAGCCCCTTAATTACGACTTCTAGCCAAATGCTAATCTTCTTTCCAAATGATTCCATAAAGCTTGGCTAAAATCGTGCTAATCATAATGTTCCTATAATTAGAGGGGAATGTTTTATCTCCCATTTTTAAAAATAGGAACAATGAGGTTTCACGTTTAGGGTTTAGGGGAAGCCCTCGCTGACTATTAAATTGAAGAGAGCTTGTGTATGTGAGGGATAAGGATTGGCCTCCGGGATTTTAAATTTTTAGCTTGGTAGCCTCAATGTCCTTAGTTTTCCCATTTTATGCAGCCACTCTAACCCCAAACTCTATGTCATCTAAAGAAAAACTTCTTCATTTGTAGGGACAATAGGAATGGTGTCCATGGCATTATGGAACTTATAAAGACTTTTAAGGTGGGAATTCCATTCCTAAGGGAAATCCTATTATTTTCTTTAGTATTGTGTTTTTCTTAGAATTTGGCTCCGTAACTCTTAGGATCCAACTTGTATAGTTGTGAAAGTTGTTCTTTCCCTTTTATTGATATAGTATCTTTTTTTCTCTTTAATTAGGGCTTTGGTAAATATATTGATCTCTATCAAGTTTTAAGGGCTCATTAGAAGCATCCCTAATGTCTCTTTCCTAGCAATTTTACATTCTTTATCATACCAAGGGTTGGTTGTTCTATTATTCTTTTATGGGACACCTCGAAGAGAACTTGTTAATGGAAGTGGAAGGGTAGTTGTAAAATTAAGGATAGAGTTCTTCAATGTTGTCCCTATAAGTTAGCAGTTTTAATTTACTATCTAAATCCTCTAAGAAAAATGTCAACTTTACTTTGTCAAAGAACACCTTTGATTATCATATAATTCTCTCAATGGTACCCCATGCATGGAAAAATTTTATTATATTTGCATCAGAAATGCTCATGGTCATTTAAAAGGTCAAAAGTTGTTATTTGTTGGAAAGTGGGATATCAGATATCACATAATCTACAACACTACTACCTAGCCTAGGAATACAGGCCATTTGGTTGGAGTTTTTACACTTCATTACTCCATTGCAAATTATTAGGTCTTGAGAGTTGCAAGAGCTTGACCAATCCCGCACCAAACAAATTTCAATTAGGTCTTGAGAGATTCTTTTGTAGCTATTAGATAAAACAAGGTCCCCATCTAGACATAAAGGATTATGGTTGGTGTCATCACTTAAAAGAGTAGTTTGTTTTGTTGGTACCTAGCATTAAAGTCTCCTAGCGTGAGGATATTACCTTCATTTTCAAATTATATAAAATATCTTGTTCTAAATTATTATAGGGACAATTTTTATCTAAAATTATTTTTCTTATAAAAAGTAGAATTATAGGTACAAAATAACAAATTGCTATATACATCTTCTTAGCATTGGTGTCTGAAATTTCTATCCAAATGTATTGATTAAGAGGGTCAATCTTAGGAAGTTGAATTTGAGGAGAAATAATTTTTTCTCTAATATAAAGCAAGGCTCTATCCCCATGGTGGGATTTTTTTGTTCCATGCCGCACCACAAGACAAATCCTTCCATGTTAGGACCTTAGACTCCTCATGCTACCAAGTTTTAGCTAGACAGAGCATTGTTCAATATCACTTTGGATTCAACTTATCATAGGACCATTGTGCCATGTAAATCCACGACAGTTCCAAAAAGGATCCCAAGTGTCCCTCAATTCTATTTATTATTATCCTTCCTGGTCTCTATCCCTAACAATAGCTGTTCAATTTCTAATTATTGCCCACTTTCCCTCTTTTCTTGGCTTCTTTTTACCTTTTGAACTTCCTTAATCAGCTTGGTCTTCTGAATGAGGGTTTTCATTTATAAATATTCTCACCCTTTTAAGCTCGAGATTTACTAAGTATAAGCAGTATTTATATCGGGCATAACCACTTTGACACAGATCAAGTTATCTTTGTGATCAATTATTTTTTCCCAGCCTCTTTGGTTTGGCATGTTTAATTAATTTAGATTTATTTTTAATTTTCTTTTTACTAGTCATAGTGTACCCTCCTCTTGTTGTTCCTTTATACCAAAAATTATGAGGTTCAAGGCTCTTTGTTACCCCTCATGGTCCAATTGATTAGCTTATTCATTTCCTTTGATGGGTTTGATATCTAATTTGTTTCCTTTCCCATATTAATGAGGGTCAAATTGTTGGTTAGTTTTTCTCTAGCTCTTTAATCATATCTCCTTGCCAGGATTTCCTTCAACCCCTCTTTCTTGGATTGTTTATGTTTTTCCATTTCTTGAATTTTATCCTTCATTGTTTGTAATTCACTCTGAACTTCTAAGAATCTATCCTCCATTTGAGTTTGAATGGTATCTTTGATTTTTTTTTATCAATCATTGCCTCTAGCTCTCATTTCTTTGAGTTTTATGTCTCTTTCTTCAATCCCTTTTTCTAATGTTTCTAACTCCTATTTGGATTTTCTCTCTTTCCTTTTTTTTTCTACCCATTCCATATAATCAGAGGATCTCTAGGGTGATTTTTGTGGGTCTCCCCTGTTAGGTGAGTTTTTGGAATAGGTGGTGGAGTGCTCATATTGAAAAGCAAAGAGAAAAGATGTAAAAAATTATTATTAAGTGGATTGACTTTATATCTCAAATCAACTCTTACTTATGAAAACATAATATATATATATATATATATATATATATATATATATATATATATATATATATATATATATTCTAAACTTTAATGTGAAAAATTAAAATTGAAATCAAAGTAAAAAGTGTCCCACCTCATTTTAGATGTCCAAAATGTTCAACCTTTGAAGAAGCCAAAAAATAATTTCTGAAGACGACAGAGAAGTCCAGAGAAACTACAGAGATTATTCTGGGTAAAAAAGGTAAAAACTACAAAGATTATTTCCGTTCAAAACCCTAGATATATAATCTTATATTATATGATATGCTATTTCAAGTGTTTTAACATGGAGTGATCAGTCTATGTCATTATGCCCAACAATATTTTATCATGTCTAAAAAAATGGGTATATAATATAACATCAATTACTAAACACTATTATCTAGAGTCCTTCAATAACTATTCATTAAATGTTGATAAAACTATGGAGTAACCCAACCGATCTATTGTTGCGATGGAATGTAAATAATGAAATGAAAAAAAAAAATGCAGAGCCTGACCAATCAATTTGTGTTCTCTAGAAATGAACCCTTGGTCAACAAAGGGTTAATTCTAGTAATCAAATTGAAAAATTTCAAAAGTTAAACCTTCTGATTTCACTCTCTTAAACTTTGGTTGTGTCCTTCTAGAATCTAAACACTGATACTGATAATTATAGTACCATTTGATATGGATTGTAGAAAAAGTGTTGCAGTATAAAAATGATCCAAGAAGAAGAAAAAGTTGGTAAGAAATCGTTTTTTATTCATTAAATTTATGAATAAATAATTATTTTTAATATGTATTAATGTAATTAAGATAATTTAACCTAAAAAAGTAACATGATTTAAGAGAAACCAAAAGACAAAAAAGTAACGCATTTCCTTAAACTTGACACATTACTAAATGTATGAACCTACACCTGGATTGCTTGCTTGCATGGATTCCTTCGTTGTAAGTATGATATCACATTCATTGTTAGTGGAATGTAGTTACACCCTTCCCAACTCTACAATGATGACCCCACAAGAAGGACTTCACAAGCCTTAGTACCCGAAGAATCTACTTCATAAGTCGAACCCAAATTGCAGCTATGAAGGTAATTAATTGAGAGCAGTGGACCATCGTTGACAACTTGGTCACAGTTGGTTCTTATGGCCCGTATTTAGCTGGGGTAAATAACCGCTTAAGATATAGAAATTTGAAGTGCATAGAGAGTGCTTATATAAGGGTGTAGGGGAGCGCAGGGTCACATAAAGTTTGGGGTGTGGAGATTTGGACAGGTTGAACAACTGACACTGAATCATTTAAAGTTTGGGATGTGATTTTGGTTTTATGTCCAGGTTTTCTGTAGTGTAGAACTTCCTAATCATGGAACTGGTTATATAATTCACCACATCTCTTCTCTTTTGGAGCTCTTTTGACACATTTTCTAGTTGATTTATATATTATCTAGGAGTAGTAGTTGGGTTTCAACATATACTTTTTATTTTCTTTCTATTTTGTTTCTAGATTTAACTCTACACAATGGTTTCCCATTAGTATGGAAAAACAAGAATGAGGAAGAGGAACACTATGAAATGGGACACTAGAAATAATATATTGAACAAGATGATATTCAGAGAAAGAATGGAAAATAAGGGTCCGACCACAAAGATCCAAAGATATATCCAGTAAGTGACGAAGTTTCTTCTACCTCGTTTGTTTTTTGTTGTTCGCATTCCAAGGATGGACGGGGAGAATTGTTACAACAAAAGAACATTTCATTTGAATTTCTTGTGGATGTAGGAGGTTCCCAAGATGGATACTTGTACCTTCCCTCACTGCCAATAGGATAATAAGGTTAATACATATATTTTTTCCAAATTTTGTATTTGACTTAGATGCATTTGACATTAGCATAAGGTTAATATATAATTTTTTTTTTCCAAATTTTATATTTGACTGAGACACATAGACTTTAGAAAATGTAAATGATAGAAATTGACTTCTAATTGTTATAGTTAGGGAGATTATTGGATATTTTCTTACCTTCAAGACATCCCGCGAGCCCTTCCATGTTGTGTATGGTCAACGACCTTGCAATTCTCTCTCGGTTCCGACAAGTTTTGAATAAGATGATGTAGAGTCTATGGTGCCAACTTCACTTTGGTGAGCTCCAGCAATGGGGGTCTAGTTAAATGTGAGCAAGATTTTTCCTATTTTGGTTCGGGCTATTGATATCGGGGTCTGATTCCAGGGTGACTAGTTTAAAGGACATAGGCAGGCTCTAGTTCCTTATATATTAGTAGGCAAGCATACCACTTAGGCGATAGTTTTTCTATTTAGGTTCGGGCTAACGATATCGGGGTCTGGTTCTAGGGAAAATAGTTTAAAGGACATAGCCGGGCTCTGGTTCCTTATATATTAGTAGGCATGCATACCACTTAGGCGGGATTTTTCCTATTTAGGTTCGGGCTAATGATATCGGGGTCCGGTTCCAGGGAGAGTAGTTTAAAGGACATAGGGAGGATTTGGTTCCTTATATATTAGTAGGCAGGCATACCACTTAGGGTAAAGAGAAATTACAAATTTCCACACCTAAAATTACCCTACCCACCCCCGGGACAAGGACAATGGGACGTTACCCCATCCCCAGGCAGGCTGGGTAATCTGCCTCTAGGAAAAGTGATGGTGAAACTATTGAAACTTACTAAGTAGAAATTGGATGATCTTGATAGACATGATAGAGATGAAGAGCCTCCCATACCAATCCCAAACCCACCTCCTTCGATTCACCCACCAAATGTTCTCATATGAAAAAAATCCAACTTTACAACCAAAGACGAGTGAGTGGAAGGATGAAGAGGGGCAACTTACTCTATTGGTCATTGAGTTGTGTTGTCTCCATCCCCATATCCATATCTTTATTTGAGCCGCACCATTCGAATCTAGTATGTAGTGTTTTCCATGCCCTTTTCCCCCTTGCTCCTGGTTGTTTTCTTGGTTGGTCAATTAGATTGGATGAGACGTGTGTAAGAGTGACATTACTATGGGTTCAACACCTCTCCCTAGCTCTATCATATCACCAAATGTTATAGTAGTTAAATAGAGGCACTCCTCAAATGATCCAAGAGGATATCGGTGGCCACCCACCTTTTCTGACTGGCTCAAAACAATTTTCTGGCAATTTTGGCAATTTACTATTTTTAGCAGTTTTTAACTTGCGGGGCCATTTTGAGGGCCCAAATGAATGTTTTTAGAGATCAAGGTTCTCAATGATAGCCAAAGGAATTATTTATCCCCCAAAATGAATCTCCTCGATGGTACCTTTACAACGAGTTATTATACGCCTAAAATGAAGATCGTATGCAAAAGTTACAACCCTGAGAAGTTGATGTATTAACTTACCCAAACGGGGCCCACATGACTTTTGGCGCTTCATTTCCTAGGGTTAGGTTTTTGGATGTCTAGGGTTTTTGGAATTCCTGTTTATTGTAAAAAGGCCTTCAAAGCCTCATTATAATCATCTTCTTGTGAATGCGAGTCACATCTCTTCTTAGAGATAAGCTGCCACCATTCTAGCGAGTCTTTCACTCTATATTTTTATAGTCTCTGTGCATTTCTTCCATTAATAGAAATCATGTATTACTATATATCTGTGTTTATGGTTGCATCTATGACATATTTCTGTTATATTATTGGATATACGCGATATCTCTGTGCATTTCTTTATTATATCTCCGCTCTCATTTCGTGCCAAAAATAATCTAGATCAGTGGTATCAGAGTAGGCTGTTCTTGATCATTTTTTTAGTGCATGTTCCCGACGAGATATGAGAATAGAAATTTGGGTCTCGAGCTTGTCTCTCTTGAGAAAAATCGCTCTCACACACCCAAGAAACCCTCAATGGCGGAAGAAAAGAAAAATGACAGAGCAAATGATCTTATAAGTTTGTTGCTTGAGCAAGCTCTCATGCGATAGAGGGATGAAATGATGGAGAATTTTTCCCACATCCTTCAATGCCTCCCAATAGCATCAGGCGCATCTTCATCAAGCGACCACTTTGGAGGCACATTTCCTTTTAAGGTACATGTCAATTTTGATATTCCTATATTTGAAGGTCAGATAGATGTGAATGCCCTAGATAAATGGTTAAATCTATTAGAAGGTTATTTCTCTGTTCACAATTTTTCTGACAGAGAAAAGATCATCTTCGCGCTCCTTAAGGCTCTCCCCCATGTCAAACATTGGTGGGAAACTTACTGGGAGTAGAGTTCCACAGAGGAGT
>SNQJ01S0041248.1:0-51559 GCA_010110895.2 Picea sitchensis | reverse complement strand
TAGATTTTCTTGAATTTATGAAATAACTGATATATGAAAATGAAAGAAATGAGAAAAAGAACACACCATCCACACACAGATGAATATAAGATATATCCTTGGAAAACCAATATAGGAGAAAACCCAACTAGAAGGTGAGGCCTATACTCTACTCTATTTTCTTCAACCATGGAAATACAAATACAAAGAAAGAGGCACTCACTCTGGAGCTGCCTTTGACGTTGTGGCTTGTATGGCTACTACATAATCTTTTCCTCCTCTATTATACTCTCAAAACACTACTCCTAGCTTCTCTACTCAACTAAAGAACAAGTACATTGCTAAAGAATGGGACTCTTTCTCTTCCTAGTGGCCTAATATTTAACATATCCAAATAGCCATCTAGGGTTAGGATTTTTGCATCCTCGACCATCAATTAGTGATAAGTTTTGGAACTCATAGAATATTCTTTAAAGTCCACATGTGGCTAGCCCCAAATGTGTGAGTAATGGGAGCTGACGTGGCATCCACTCGTACCATGGTGGTCAACAAGGTAGGTCAACTTGTGGGAGGTGTACCTTTCACATACGTGCTCCAATTGAGGTGGTTTTCTCACCGTTGGAAAGGTCTCGGTGTGTAGATAAACATAGAGGGTGTGAGCATAAGTTTTGGACACTATAACCCTTAAAAATGTTGATTAATGCCTCAAATGGCTTCAGAAGGATTTGGTCCCCAATTTTTCAAATGGGACCTGCCATTAAAATGGGCCCTGCAAGCTAATTCCTCTAATTTTTCCACCCATAATGTACTGATATAGGTGAAAAATTATATGACAATCCATTCTCGATCATACCTCCCCATTTAAGAAGGATTTTGGTCCCCAAAATATTTTACCAAATGAGGTGAGGGAATTTTTCCTCTACCTCCTCCCTGGATTTAACATATCCAAATAGCCATATAGGGTTAGGATTTTTATCCTCAACCATCAATTAGGCGATAAGTTTTGGACCTCATAGAATATTCTTTAAAGTCCACATGGCTAGCCCCAAATGTGCGAGTAATGACGCGGGCATCCACTGCACTCATGGTGGTCAACAAGGCAGTCAACTTCAGGAGGTGCACCTTTCACATACATGTCTGGACAGGTATTTTCACCGCTGGAAAAGGTCTCGATGTGTAGATAAACATAGAGGGTGTGAGCATAAGTTTTGGACACTATAACCCCAAAAATGTTGACACTCTCAAAAATGGCTTTAAGGATTTGGTCCCCCAAATTTTCAAACTTGGACTTGCCATTAAAATGGCCCTGCAATACTCCCTCTAATTTTTCCACCCATAATGTACCGAAATAGGTGAAAAATTATATGACAATCCATTCTCGATCATACCTCCCCATTTAAGAAGGATTTTGGTCCCCAAAATATTTACCAAATGAAGTGAGGAAAATTTTCCTCTACCTCGAACCCCGAGCTCCATTTTTATTTGCCTCGAAGTTGTCCTTTCACCCAATTCACCAAAGTCTGCTACCATGTCTTATAGTTCTAGATTTCCTCTCAAGAAAATGTGTCTTCATCCAACTCTTCTTGAGAATATGGTGCTAAGTCCTTTATGGTAGGTAGTGTTAGCACTAGAAGTCACTCCTCTCGATTGTGGCAAAGGTAAGCCCAGCATCTATCGGCCATATGTCACAGTGAAAAGTTTTAAAGGGGTCTAATGGACGCAGACTTAGGATTATATCGCTTTAACTCAAACCGTTGGTATGCATAGGCAGATGAGGTATTGATCTAACTTTGGTTAGTAAGTTGTGTAAGGGTGAGTAGGGGAAGAAATTGAGGAGAAATGGAGAGGTCCGCTATGGACATCCTGTCTTCTAACAACCTAAGGAGGAAACTTTGAATGTAAGATCCTCTTGGATCCAAAAAACTTCGTGAAACCGAAAATGCTATAACAACACCGCAATCAAACATACATCACAATACGATTAAAACACTCGATCGATCCTCCATGCTCAGTCTTCAAGATCATTACAATAGAGATGAAAAGAAAGTTGACTATCATTAAACAAGAAGTCTAAATATAGATACATGACCAGAAACCAGAGGCTTCATTAAAACTCCACAATTGGGAGCTAAGCTCAACCATAGATACCAAACAAAATGGAAAAAATGCCTATTATTTCTGCAATCGTCTCGGACGCCTAAGCACATCCTCGTCATGCTTTCAAAGTTTTGCTGATGAGCTCTAACGTTGGTCAAACCGCCCATGCATTCTTCCTCACAGACGCACCTTTGTCGACCGGACTGATAGTCTTTCACATTTTTCCGTCCTTCTATTTATGGAAGGAGATCATGTCTCACCCATCTTCCTCGCTTTCATTAATTCAAGCCATCGGGACTTAAGTGGGCGAGTCAATGCCTACACTTGGTGGTCGTACGCCTTTCTCCTTCGCCTGTGGCTTTTGTTGGATGCCATGTGAGGACAAGAAGCGGGATGAAGGTGGAGCCGACGACTCGACTAGCGACGGGACAAATATGTGGAAAAATGCACATGTATCAATGATTCGTAAAATGTGGACGATGTGATCGCTACGAGATGTAAAGAAGCAGAGTGGTGTGGCACGTAAAAGTGATCGAAGGAGAGGGAGGGTCAGCAGCGATAGGCTAGGGGGAAAACAACTACATTGTGGAAATACACGAGACATGTGTCACGGCCAGTGGGAGGTAGAGAGAGGGATGTGACATGAGGCGGGGAATGGGATACACATGGCAGGCGGTGATAATCGACACAGGAAAGAGGGGATGTGATGGGTGGAGAGATGAGTGAGAGGGAGGATAGGTGTTGGTAGGAAATGAGGGCGATAAGCGGAGGCAGTAAGTGGTCTACTCAGATGGGGGGTCCGAAGTTAGAGGAAGTGCCAATGATAGTGGTGGGCCTACACTTGGAAAACCACCAACTCTGACCCCCTTGTTAAAGGTAGAATGTTGGGGGGGGGGGTCTGATATGCAACACATACCGTTGATCTGAGCGCGTAGATCTCAGATGCCTAAATCTACGCACCCATTAGCACAAGGTGACCTAGCACAAAACTTAGGATAAATGATAAAAGTGGTTTTTTATCCCCCTATTTGTCATTTTTTTTCCATGGGGATATTTTCTAGGGAAAATCTCCCTACATACAAACATATGTGACAACATTAGGCTCCATGGGGATGGTCACCCCCTGTGAGATGCCAAGAACTCACAAATCCAGTCACCTTACTATTGGGGTTGTGGAGTCAGGCATTAAAATAGAAAGAAAATGATATTTAAAATGACAAGAAGAACCACTCAAGGCTCAAGAAAAGTAATTTTTCAAGAAATGCCCATTCACAAGGCCACCAAAAACTTCATCACCCTCCAAATTTCAAGAATCAGAGGTTATTTGAAATACCTCATAAACTTTGAAGGGTCCAACTGTGAGGGTTTCAATTTACTCATGCTTGTTCATCCTCGTTTGGGTGCATCCTTATTTGAGTACTAGATTTCCACTGAAATCCTCTTTATCTGCTCTTTTCCCACAAAGACCATGATCTTCTGATGTTCATGTGTTTTGTCCATCACCTGCTTTCTAGTTTGTTGCACTTCTACCAGCTTTTGTATTCTCCTAATCATATCGCCGCCCCTTTCTATGCCTTGGAAGAATTTTTCCACCGGAAAGTCGAGATGAGAAGGAAAGATGGCTTCAACTCAATACACGAAATGGGTAAAGGAGAGATAATATCTCTTTGTTGTCACCCGGTCGGCCCATCGAGCAAATTTGAGCTTTGAATCCTATTTTGTTGTCCTCTAGTAGTCTTTTGATAATATTTATAAGGTTTTTGTTAGAGGACTCTCCTAGTCCATTGCCTTGGGGATAGTAGTGGGATGAGTTGGAGCAATTAAATTTAACCCGCTTCATAGGTTTATCAATGGTTCATCCTTGAAAGATGCAACATTATCAATGACGATCCTATTCGGACAACCAAACATGGCTATAATATCTCAAGAAAACCAATGATTACTTTGTGAGAAGAATTCCTTGTGGGGATAACTTCTATGAATTTGGTGAAGTAATTTGTTGTAGTCAAGATCCACCCATGATGACCGCTTGAAGAAAGATGAATTTCCCAATGAAGTCCATCCCATCACGAAGGGTCTTGAAGTTAACACAGACCAATGGCAAAGACTTGAGTTGTTTTTTCCCGTGAGAACTTTCTTGACACTCTAATACAAGCCCCAATCTTTCACAGACATCGAATAGGCCGTGCCAAAAGTACCTAACCCCCAGAATTTTATAGTCAAGCCTCTTCTAGAAGTGATGTCCCACATAAAGGTCATGAAAATCAAAACATAATCTTTTGGGCCTCTTATGGATCTAAACATCTCATGAGTACTCCTAGAGGATCTTTCCAATACAAGACTTTATAAATAAGGGAATATTTAATTCTTTTTAGCTTTAAAGATCTACCTCGTCTTCCCATCTAATCGTGGGCCTTTAACTCTTTGTAGAAAAAAATATAATGTCTTTATACCAAATACATCCTGCCAATGGAGGGTTGTCCTAAGAACTTTTATCAAACAACTCAACTTGCTTATTTTATGAGAAAGTGTTAATGAAATTAACACCCAAATATTTACAATTAGATTCAACCAACAACTTGGCTAAACCCCGCCCCTTTACCAACTTGGTGGCCCAGGCTTCCATATCAAATTCGATGATTTTGGCAATCCACTTGCTCCTTTTACAGTCTATATCAGGCTGAATAAGAAATTATTTTACAACAACTGATGGAACAAGAG
Source organism: Picea sitchensis (assembly GCA_010110895.2). Lineage (NCBI taxonomy): Eukaryota > Viridiplantae > Streptophyta > Pinopsida > Pinales > Pinaceae > Picea > Picea sitchensis. The sequence continues at coordinate 46,762 of SNQJ01S0041248.1, read as the reverse complement.
CAATAACTCTTGAGTGCAACACATAAAATCTGAAATCTTTGAGATCTTTAACTAAGGCATATGCCTACTTCTCCATGATGTCATATGTATCTCAACATCCCTCGCTAAGTTCAATAAAAGGAAATAGGTTGCTCCATCCCTTCAAAATTCTTCTGCAATAAAACAATTGCCACTGTGTCAAAAGAGGTGAAGGAAAAAATCAGAAATCCTTGGAATAATCAAGACTCGATTAGCATTGTGTGCCTGGCCAATGCCTCTCTTTGATTAGGTTGAAGGATTCTCTAGACTCGCGAGGTCCATTTTAATGGCCATTTCCTTTCCTAAGCATGGTTGTGATATGCTTTACCAATTCAGAAAATTTGAAACAAACCTTCTTAGAAAATTAATTTTGCCCAGAAGGACAGAACTTCCTTCTTGGATATGGGAAATGACAAGGTTTGAATAACTTCACCGCTTGAATCAATCCCGACTCTTCACCGACATCATGTGCCCCAATAATTTCCTCTCAGATGGCAAACAAATGCACTTTTTGGGATTACGGAGACCTAGCCTTCTCACAGATTAATAATACCTTCGACGTCGACAATGTTCTTTATCGCACTGAGAAATGTATCATCCGTAGATGACTACAATTCTATCCATTTCTCCAAATGAAGGTGATGTCCAGAAGCTCGTTGAAAGTTTTATCCCCGTCATCAATCCAGCGCATTTTGGCATACATGAAAGGTCTTCAAGGAGTGGTGAAGGTCTTCCATCTTCAAGCAGACAGATCCTGACAGGAAGCGTGAAAATCCATCAATCATGGAAATCTTGATGCACCAATAACCCTTTGCAACAAGTATACCATGTTTGGGAGTGGATAATTATATTTTAATGAAGACTTATATTTTAATCAACACAAAGTTTAATTTCACCACTCTTTTTCCTAACAAGTACTAAATTAGCTACCCATTCTTAATATCTCAAGGGGACAATTATTTGCGCATCCAACAATTTCTTTAATTTCCTTTCCATGATAGGCAGGAGCATATGATTTATTTGTCTTACTTTCTACCTAAATGGTCATTCTTCTTTCAATGGGATCCTATGCTCAACGACACTTGTGTCATATGTTCTGAGGTTTTCATAAGTCCAGGAAAACACAAGAATTCTCTAATAGCTCAATGTACTCTACCTTTGTTCCCTTGACATGATTCTTGACAACTGGACAAATTTTGGATCCTCCTCCCACCAATATTGCACTCAAATAAGACAAGATCCTCATTTGAGATTTTACCCTTTGCTGTCACATCATTTTTGTCAAATAGTTTTTCCAAAGGGACTAGTCCTTTGGGATATGATTGTTGGGCAACTGGGAAATATGATGATTAATAGCAATTTTGCTTCATAAAACATAAGTATTTATATTATTTAACGATCTTGATCAATGTAATGCAGTAAAACTCATCAACAGCCTGTGAATCTTTTGATCTCAAGATCATCCTCACACACTTTCCAATGTTTAACATTATCAAGAATTGAAGGTCTATACTTCATCTCTACTTCATACCCGAAGTTTGGGTGGCATAGGGACTCTGAAATTGCTTGTTAAAACAACCATAGAATTGGTCATGGCATTCTCCTCTCTTGGAACAAATGAAATATTGAAAACTAGCATGCAAATCACACTAGATCCTGACTTCATTTCAACTTCTAAGCCGGGGGTGCTTGGCTTGATAAATGTTTATGATTTGATGGACAATGTCTTTTGCAACCCTCAAACCCAAACAAGAGCTTCATACTCTACCACATTGCTGGTAGCACAAATTCTAAATTTGTAGGATAGGATATGATCTCTTGAACATGTGAAACAAGGACCACTCTAGCACCAATACCTTCCCTAGAAGAAGCTCATCGAAGAAAATTTTCCAAACATAGGTAATCTGAGGAGCAATCTTCACAGAGAGGCGTACTACTGATTTCCAAGAGGGGGCCTGGGGCACGCATGAGCTCTAATAAGATGATCCCAAATCAAGATCAAGTGCAAAATAGATGATTGGTGGGTCTCATTTATCACTAATGATATAGGTCAATCATTTTGTATAGCCTTTCTATGTTCTCCCCCCAAACATGGGAATGGTAGCATATGTTAGGTCCATCCAGGTTCCCCAAGTCTCTTTATCCAAGATCTTGACAACAACATGCCAATATTCTTTTACAAGAGCCAATATTCTTTTACAAGAGATTGTACTTGGTTCCTTCTCACTAGGGTTTGATGTAGCAGGAGCCAATACTCTTTACAAGAGATTTGTACTTTTGTTCCTTCTCACTTAGGGTTTGATGTAAAGTAGAGCCAATACTCTTTTACAAGATATTGTACTTTGGTTCCTTCTCACTTAAACACCTCTCTCTAATTTAAAACAAACTACCTACTAAAATAGAGTGCTTATGTTTGTCTGAGATTCTAATCCCCTTACAAAGACTCAACTCACGTAATCTCTTACACACATTAAAAACTGTTATTTAATTCCTAAGATTTGTTGGAAACTCTAGTCCTCTTACAAGGACTCAACTCACAAAGTCTCGCTCAAATCAATCATACTTGAAATCAAAATCATTGAAAACATATTCCTAATCAAAATTCACAAGCTTATATCATCTAAATTAAAATAGGTATGCAAGTGAGGCCATGGGGCCCTCCATAACTCCACAAGCACACCACTTCAAAGGAGACTCAATGTGGGAAGCAACAAAATCAAAGCATGATTCTTTATTTCAAAATCTCCAAAACCAATTCTAAGATTACAACTCTCTCTAGTTCTAAGATTACAAGCCTACAAATTAAGGAGGTAACACTCCTATTTATACAATGGGATGAGTAATAAACTCATAAATGTGATCCACTAATCTCTCTCTTTAGTTCCATACATCTCAACCATCTAGACACATAACCTCTTTTGTCCTTGATCTTCTACATGAGATCCATGATATCCTCCATGATCTTCTCAATAATCTCTCCATGATCTCCTCAAATTCGAATTTGAACATAGAGTGCCACATAAAGGTGTCTTGGAAGCTCCTTGGAACCTACACATGTCACAAAACAATCCACTTTCCATATATGAAGTAAAATATATTATTTCTAATATTTAATCAAGAATTTCTCTTAAAATGCTTAAAATAAATAATATTTGGAAAATAAATATTAATGATCCATTAATGGTGAACAATAAAAATTAAGTGACATGGTGGTGAATAATTAGTGATATAATGGAAGCATAGGAGAAAAATGTATGGTAATGAGTGATATTTGTATGACGCTTTGAAGCCCAAACACTCCCTAACCGAAGTTTCCAAAACACGTCCTCATGCAGCTACTACAATGACTTATTTGATTTGATTCTTAGATGATCTTCCTTTTACAAGATGTTTGGTTCTTGTAACAACCATCTTTCAATCATGGACCTCCTTTTTAACTTTGCACATCTTTGATAACTTTATTTTTGCTAAGTATTTACATCTTTGAATGACCATCTTCAATCATGGACTCTTGTTAACTTTGCACATCTTTTGATAACTTTTATTTTGCAAAGAATTTTCATCTTCGAATGATTGGTTCTTGTGTTACAATCATTATTTACTTTGTTGAGATCTCTGCTTAATGATTGGTCTGTGTTACAATCATTATTTACTATGGAGTTCTCTGCTTAATGATCGGTTCTCAGGTTACAATCATTATTTACTTGTTGAGATCAATCATCTCTAAGAAGTCATTTAATATGCTCATCATTTTGTAGTAGTTTCTATTGTGGGAAGACTATGTGGGTTATGATGTAATATGAATCGAGAAAATGAAGTGAAAATTCCTCCCCATCTGATGGTTTTTGGAAATTTTTGATGAGAAAGGGAATAGTGGAATAGTGGAATATTTTCCAAATGTCATCATTTTAGCATCTAAAAAAGAATTTCAAGATTAAAGGTTAGAAAAACATCATACCTTACTTACCTATAGAAGTGAATGAATCATGCATGCTCAACTGCTGCAATTTTGATCTGAAGCTTCTTCTGCAAATTGTGGATGAAAGACGGATCTGCATTGTCATATCTGCTACTAGATCTTCTGCTGAATGTTCGGAATCTGCTGGATCTTTTCTGCTGAATGTTTGGAATCTGCGGTTGAATCTTCTGTTGGATAGTCTGATGAATCTGGTTGAAAATTTATAAGGCTTGGAAGGTATAAAATATAGAAGTTACATCCCCCCAGCCTTATTTATCGACTTGTCCTCAAGTCATAAAAACTCCAAAAGAATGAAAGGGAATCGCCTATCTCACATAAATTATGTGTCTTCAAGTCTTCAACGATCGATGGCACAAATCTACTATGTGATTAAATGTGTTGGTGCTCTAACATAGTAATAAGTTGTTGACTTAGTGGCTATTAATGAATGCCACTAGCCAACACGATAGCTCCCACCATTGATTCCAATAGGAGTCAAGATGCCTGACACATATTTGTAGGTATGAATAAGTTTGTTGTGGTTGAGTCACCTACAAGATCCAACTAACAAGGGATATTAATGTACTCTCATTGTTCATCAAGTAAGAGTACTTGCCATTAAGGCATGTGTCTCAAGTGTTTTTAGAAAAATATTTAGACTCAAAGACTTTGACTCAATGGTGTATGGAAGCAAGGTTTTATTTGCAAGTGTAGGGAAAAGTGAAACTGAGCAATGAATGGGTAAAGTGGACCAAACAGCTTGTAGATGACCTTTGTTGGTTTTATAGGTTAGGATTGAAGAAAAATGTAATGTATGAAGTGAAGTGTAATGGAAAATGGATAATGACTATTGCTGGAATTATGGCATGCAATATTTCAAATATAGCAATGGAATGGAAACTCTCAATGGAATGCAACTTTCAAACATAGCAAATCTGCTCATGAAGTTTATTAAAAATAGTTGAGTTTGACTAGTCTTTTGACCGGCCACTTGGAGATGTCGAATTCAAGTGTGGATATGTTTTTCACCATCCTTTTACATTGAGGAACAAACCCAACTCTTCCAACTTTGGTAATCTGTCATGCAACATTTCAAACGATTAAACTATTACAGAAAGTTGCAAAATTGTAATTTTTGGAAATGTTGTTTATGTTCATGGACTTGTTTTTTAGAATTTCATGAAATTTGTCTTTGGAAGATCAATTTTCGTCACAATGTAATCTCCTTATTGATCACTGACACCTATAACTCGCTGGAAAAATTTATGCAAAGAAAACATAAGTGTGCTCAAGAAGAAATGGACAATTTCTTAGTGATTCTTACGCAGAAATAGATGCCAAATGAAACATGTTAAGAAAAATCAAAGTATTTAAATTGACTCAATCATGATATTAATATCAATCCATTCACAAATAAATAAGCATGAAAAGTAAAGTTGTTCCCTGTTGTTGTCAGCGAACTTTTGTGCATGGCGAAAAGCTTGGCACTGTAGATTTGTTGTGTCGGAAATTCCCTTTAACGGACTGCTAATTAATTCTTCATTTTGTGCATCAATGACATAAACATTGTAAATTTTATCACCTTTAGTGTCCTCCGCATATGCAATCATCTTGTGATTCGGGCCTAAAAGCTCCATCGGCCTTCACCACCGGCCCCACCATCACGTTGATTTTTTTATTTGCTCAAGATGTGGATCTACAACGTCATCATTAGAATTCTGAAGTGTCACTGCAACTCCACCAATAGTTTATGTATCTCTTAAATTGATGATTTTCAAACCCTTGAGGTTATGAAGTCGAAAGATTGTGATATTCAAGCTCTGCATTCAAGCTTTTGCTGTTGTAAAGCAGATTGAAGAACAATGAACTCTACACAAATTTTAATGTGTATCTCAAATATAGACCCTTTTTTTCTCATTTGAGAGCTTAAGTTGAGAATATTCTACACTGCCTTCTTTAAGCTTTGGTTCTTGCATAAAGGGATCAGGGTCCATTACAACATGTGGTTGTTCACCATTTGCATCTTCATTTTCACCCGATATTTTTTATAGATGGTTTTGCAGGTAAAATAATTCTTCCTTTATAACTTTGTCGTTTCCTTTTTCTGGCTATGCATAATAGAACTTGAATGAAGTATAGACATAAATTCTTTTACAGCCCGCACCCACCAGATACTACCCACCATTAATCCCTCAAAGAATGCAAGGTGTCCTCCATGTAGTGTAGTGGCAAGAACAATATTTTATTTGCCCTGCATTCATCCCATGGAATGGCCTCTTTTGTGCAAACAAGATCATCCAAGGCATTCACACAAAGTAACGACACCGACACATTACTGAGAAAATGGACACTGCAGCATTTGCGATAATATGTATCCACTGTCTCAAATTTACCGATACGACAGGTAAAATAATTGTCAAAATCTCTTACAGAACGTGACTTTTTATGCATTCCCAATCTGAAAGCCCACAAGGTCCCAAGGGCATCATATGGCTGCAGCTCCAGCTAGAGGTGTCTTCAAATCGACAGAATGGAAGTGATGACAGTTGACAGAAATGATGACATACTTTTTTACTTTGATAGATGTTATAAAGTAGTCAATGGAAGAGTGCTCTTTTCAATGCAGATACAAGTGTTGATAGATGGACTCTGACACACCTATTTTTGTTTTGTTCTATAAAGTAGCCTAAGAAATAAAATCGTATATTTAATTGAAACAAACCTGCTCTTTTGCCTTTCTTTCTTTGATTGAACATGACGAGGAGACCGTCGCGGAGCAACTGCAGTGTCTGGATCGAATCCATCTACTCGACGATTCATCCGATGACTTCACGGTCACCAAAGGAGCCCCGAGAAGCATCAAACATTTCAGAGAAGATCCGTGGAGAAATTTTTGGATAGCACTAGCTCTTCAGTGCTAATTTCATGAGAAGCACAAGGATAAGATAGAAAGAACCGAACACACGTAATCATGAAATCGCGTGAAGGAAGGCTCAGATTTAGATGCAGATCTAGATCATAATCATCAAATCACTCATATTTTCATCATAATTATCATAATTATAGTTATATCCCGATATGGGGAACTAATATCTTCTCCGATGGAAACTAATTTCATCAGTGTCATCGTGTACTCTAAGAAAAGATCACCAAAGTTTACTCTACGAAGAGGAAGCTTGGCGATTCACCGAGCTATCGAGACAACGCACCAATTCAATAAACAGGGATCCATGTACAACAAATTTCTACAAATACCAGAGTAGATTCTAGAACCGCTTCTAGCTCGTTTCTCCTCCTCCCACTAAAAATCTCGATGAATCTTCTCCACCTTGAAGTCTGGCAATACTTGCACCATTGCAACTGCCTCATTATCTGTTGTCGACCATCAAATCGCACAAAATCTGTACGTAATCTCAGAATTGGATTGCATGTGGAAAAATAGGCATAAAATCGAATCTCATAAGCTCCAAATAAACAACATTTAACAAGAATATCACTTGGAGAAGGACATGCTACAACATTACGAACCGATTCTTTACACAAAGCTCGGAATTCTTTCTGCAAACATTTGATACACGTTGTTTCTGCCATTCGACAAGTGTAACAGACCACACTTGGATTCACTTGGAGCAACAATACCGATGACCCAACTCAAATGCCTCTTCTTATTGCTGAAAATAAAGCCTTGTTGTCTTTTACATTGTCTTTCTCAATCTGCTATGGAAGTTATTTTATTGAGGACAAAGAGTTCAATACTGATGTGTCTTATTTCCAATTAGTGGAGTCATATTTATGTGTCTATTGGTTCTCAGAGTCTATTGGAGGATGCCCAAAAAGTGTTTGATAGAGCCAGATTAATGAATTCTAGGCATCCTTCCGACGATGGGCAAGATTCGAGATATTGCGTAAAAGAGTTTTTTTAAAGACCCATATAATTTATTCGAATGAAAATAAAGTACTGAGATAGAGTCAGGCAAAGAAATATCAGACATATTGGAGGTGAGACTATTGTTGGACAGATCGATATTAGAGGTTTGCAAATATGTTATAGTTGGATAGAATGTGCTAAATCAATTTCAAATAGAGTAGTTTTATTTGAAATAAATCGCTAGATTTTCTGATCTTCCTGATCGCATGAAGCGTAGGAAGAGAGCATACTAATTTCTTGATTTATTTTTTTATTTTATGTGCAGCATTGATGTTGATTCTTACTAATTTATTCATGGGAAATGTTGATGATTTATTATTTTATATATTTTTCGAAACAAAACTAAAGGAAATTCTATGAGATCTCATTTTATTTATTTATTTTTAAGCCATTCTACATTAACTTGACTTGAAAGATGTTTTATTTTTTCAAGAAAGAATAAGCTCTGAAGCCATCTATGATTGTAATTCTAACATGCTCACATCAAGATTTAAAATGTTTATCTGATTGTTTGCAAGGATGTGAGTAACCTGTCTGATCGTTAGATTTGGTGCAAGGTTCTGAAACCACTAATATTATCCTTTCGCTTCTTCAAGAAGTACTGTCAACACACAAATTCCTCATCCTCAGATGATTAGTGAGAAATGGGGGTTTAAAAACTAAACTTAAAAACTAATTAAAACTAATTGAGAAAATAAAACACTCCAAACTCTGAACTTTTATGAAGATCTTGCTGTCACTAGGGTTCACAAGTTAGTCCATAAACTCTGCACACAAAATAATTACCAACCTTCTAGTTGCACTTCCCCAAGAATGAGACTAAAATGTTTATTCTAATTGATGAGCGTCAATCGAGTTCATTTATCAACCCTATAGTTGCAAAAATTAGGTGCCATATATCTAGAAAGATTCAATTACCTAAAGGAGTGTTTGATGTAGTAGGAGCCAATACTCTTTACAAGAGATTGTACTTTGGTTCCTTCTCTCAATGAGGGTTTGTAGCAGGAGCCAATACTCTTTACAAGAGATTGTACTTTGGTTCCTTCTCAAGAGGGTTTGATGTAGCAGGAGACAATACTCTTTACAAGAGATTGTACTTTGGTTCCTTATCACTTAAACACCTCTACAATTTAAACAAATCTACCTACTAAAAACAGAAAGTGCTTTATGTTTGCCCGAGATTCTAATCCCCTTACAAGCACTCAACTCGCATCTCTTACACACATTAAAATCTATTATCTAATTCCTAAGATTCATTAGAAACTCCAATCCCTTTACAAGGACTCAACTCACAAAGTCTTGTTTAAATCAATCATACTTGAAATCAAAATCATTGAAAAACATATTCCTAATCAAAATTCACAAGCTTACAGTATCTAAATTAAAATAGGTATGCAAGTGAGGCCATGGGGGCTCTCCATAACTCCATAAGCACACCACTTCAAAGGAGACTCAAATGTGGAAGCAACAAAATCAGAGTATGATTCTTTATTTCAAAATTTCCAAAACTGATTCTAAGATTACAACTCTCTAATTCTAAGATTACAAGCTTCCAATTACAAATGGAGGAGATTGTACTCCCATTTATACAATGGGATGAGTAACAAACTCATAAATGTGATCCACTAATCTCTTTAGTTCCATACATCTCAACCATCTAGACACATAACCCTCTTTGTCCTTGATCTTCCATGATCCATGATATCCTCCATGATCTCTCAATAATCTCTCCATGATCACCTCCTCAAATCTGAATTTGAAACATGGATGCCACATGTTGGGTGTCTTGGAAGCTCTCTTGAATCGCATAATATGTCACAAAAATAATCCACTTTCCATATATGAAGTAAAATATATTATTTTCATATTTAATCAAGAATTTCTCTTAAAATGCTTAAAATAAATAATATTTGGAAAATATAATGAGACCCATTAATGGTGAACAATAGGGAAAATGAAGTGACATGGTAATGAATAATGAGTGATACAATGGAAGCATAGGTGAAAAAATGTATGGTAATGAGTGATATTTGTATGACGCTTTGAAGCCCAAACAGTGGAGAGACATGCGAGTGGAGGATAGGTGTTGGCAGGAAACGAGGTGGTGTTTAAGGTGGTAAGTGGTTCACTCAGTGGGGGTGGGGTGTTACAGAGGTTTTGAGACGGAGGGGACTGAAGCTAACAAGGAAGTGCCAGGACAAGGAGGGCTCAAGGCTAAAAACCATCAACTCCTGACTCTCTGCTTAAAGGTAATACCTGGATTTATATGATCTTGCACCAGATCCAGCGCAGTATATCTTAGTCATTTCATATTCCACGTGTTCTTAGCACAACACTCTCACAAGACAAAACTTAGGATAAACCACAAAAGGGTTTTTGGCCCCATTTTGTCATTTTTTGCCATGGGTTATTTCTTCGGGAAAACCCTCCATACAAACATATGTGACAACAGGTAGTACCTATTCCAACTCCTAATCCAACATGGAAGGCTCATAAAGTTTCAAATTATCCACATTCACTAATGAGTAAGTGCACATTTATGCTGCATATCGAAGCCCATAGTGTTATCTCCCACCTTCTCCAATACCAAAAGGTACATATCATAGAGTCTTGATCTTATTACCAGGACCATATCATAGATCAAGAAATGTCTAGAAATGTCGCTAGTGAAGGATGAACATAGACATCCCACAGATTACTACAACCACACGCTTATTCAATCAAATGGGAGGTTATTTCGATGATTTTATTGTTGTATTTCCACTAACTGCAAGGAGACATGATTCAATTTTCGTAGTAGTAGACACTCCACAAAGAGTGCTCACTTTATTCTCGTGCATATGATGTATCATGCACCCAAGATAGCTATAGTTTTCATCAGTGAGATTAGGTTGCATGGGGTGCCTAAGAGGATTATTTCCGATCAAGGATCAATGTTTATCGATTCCATTTTGGATGAGTTTCAAGAGGCCTTGGGAACCAAACTTAACTTCAATACTGCGTATCACCCAGAGACTCGACGAAAGTGTTAGAATATATAAGATGGTGCTCATTTTACCATTGATGATACCTTCTGCCAATTCCAACCATAAAAGCCTAAGCCTCCCTCCGAAAGTACCTTAATCCTTTGATCGAGAATTCTCCATAAACCCTAAAGTTAGATAGCCAAGCAAAGGTGGTGCACCTCTCTCCTAGGATAGCGCAACACAAAAGACCGATCAAATAGTCCCAAACCCTAGCCAAGAGATATTCAACTATTGATAAGTTTTTTGTTATCCCTACCACTACTAGCTTTAATAACATTGCATACCTCTTTTGAAATATTATTAAGGGGGTTCTTATTGATTTTCTTATAACTTCCACCATTGTTTAGGTGGTCTAACATTTTATCAATATAGTCAATTTTGTTCATAATAACAACTCGCACCTCCCTTTATTTTGCTTAGAACCACAATGTCATCGTGAATTGTTAAGTGTTTTAAGAACGAGGTGCTCCTTTTTTGTAAAGTTACTCTTTGGCGGCTTTGCTCTTCGGAGAATAATCGAACAATCCTCTCGAATTTATTCCTTAATAGCATATGGAAAACCTTTAATTCTATTCTCAATATTGCATAAAATATCTTCAATAGGAATCTTGTGGTGTCAATGCAAAGTTGAAACCTTTCTCTAATAAACTAATAGTGTTATCATCATCACAGGATAGATGATGTGAAAATCATTAGATGTTAAATTATTTCTGAAGTAAACATAAACATTCAACTTGATTCGAAATATATGATCGCTTAATTGTTTGGTAAAATAATATAATTCACTTACTTATCCAAACCCCATTAAACTGATGAATAACTTACAAGAAAAACTAAGTGAAATAGAACAAGAATAATAAAGCATATTATACAAGTTTGTTAAAGGAGTTCAACCATTTTGGGCTACATCTTCGGGTCCACTTCAAAATGAGAGACCGCTCTATTAATTCTCAAACATGCAGCCTACAATGACCTTTTTATATGTTGTTCAAACTTAGAAATAGATATCACCATTGAATTCCTCTCGAATTAAAAATGAGTATATACACCCTATACTTTCCTCAAGTAACCTTATGGCACACAAAACAATACAATCTCAAAATATTGATACACTATGGCATGAATTTTGAGACATCTATGCTTAGATTTTGCACGCATCTCCATGTGGGTGCATTGGTTTGTGTGCTAGTTAAATAGGGAGGTTGGGTTTAACTGCCACCCGAATCCATTGACAAACATTAAATATTTTATCGTTGGAATCCCTAAACAAGAGGCACCTTTGACATGTTGGTTGGAGTGTTGGTACATATGGGAGAAGGTAGCTAGTTCAACCCCGCAGACCTCTCCCACTTTGGCACACAATTGTAACTTTAAATTATATACATAGTAGTATGTTTGTTATGCGATGGCATAGTATAGTTTTAAATTGCCTACTAATTTGGTTACAACACATTTAATATATAACAACCATGGGATAGGGGACTATGCCATCGATCCCTTTTTTTCCTGCCAACAAAACCATTTTAAAACTTAAATATATCTAATGCCGTGTATGGTTAATTCATAATTGTGTGGTGCAATGGCAAGACGTTACGTTAGCATGCGAGAGGTCCAGGGTTCAATCCACCAGCTCAGCACGAATTTTAACAACTCAGCTATATAATAATCGAGAGTGCCACGTGGTGCTTTCCCCGATTGGTCCATGTCACCTTGATCGTACTCCTATCACCATTCCACGTCACTGTATGATGCCACATGTCACTGTATGAATTTTTGATCGTGTTTCCACCATTCTGCCACATCATTGTATAGTAGGCCATGCCAACACCGTATTCTTGATGATGACACATGGCACTGCGGCTTTCCATGTGGCATCCCAATTTTTTCTTTTGCCTTATTTTACCAAATTTTTTGAAGTCCATAACTTTCTCATACTACCTCTGTTTGAGGGGATTCATATGCCATTGGAAATATCTCAATGATCTATATGCAATGCAGTTGTTTTCAAGAGAATTTGAGACAATCAAATTTTTAGCATTCTCGTGACCATTATTATCATTCCTCCCTATCAAAGCCTTTGACCACCAAAAGTCTTGATACTCAACAACTAAGTGAGGATAAATCTCTCACTTTCCCAATCTCTATCCACTTTTATTTGTTTGGTTTTACCCCTTTTAGACCAAGTTGAAGATATTCCACATCTCCTCGCTATGAAGTCCTGATCTCGGCCAAGGATAACATCTTCTTGCAGCTCATTTAAATACTTTGGAGAAAAAATCATCAACTCCGTCGGAACTCCTAACACCTTCATCTTCATCAATAATCATAGAAGGCTTATAAAGTTTCAAATTATCAACACTCGCCACTGAATACATTTTTATATAAGATGGCAGATCTAAATAAAAGACATTAGTACCAATATTCTCCAAATTCTTGAATGGACCATGTTCATCGGGTTTGAGTTTTTACCTTCAACTTTCATTATGTCCTTGTTATATAAAATCCATACTTGATCACCGACTTGAAAATGATGATCAACTCGACAATTTTTCATGCCTCTTGTACTTGGCTTGTCTCTTTCTCCAATTGTTCATGTACTGATGTACCTACTGATCCTTTGAATCCACCTCTAGTTTTATCAAAATCGCTTTTGCTCATCCCATGGTTATTTCTTCTCTGAAATAAAACTCCATAGTTTATTTAGGCAAGTATCCCAAACATAGTTCAAAAGGAGTTCTCTGAGTAAAATAACGCATGGCATGCTCTATAATGCATGGCATGATTATAGGCATGTTGTACATATGTAACTATTCATCCCACAACTTAGGAAGTTTACTATGTAACCTTGTAGAAAATGCATCATTGTCATGTTTACCACTGCTTGTCCATCCTGTTTGTGGATGAAAATTTGTTCTCTTCTTTAATTTAGTGTCCATTAGCTCCCATAAATCAGACCAAAAATTTCCCAAGAAGCGAGAGTCTTGATCAAATATAATAGATGTAGGAAACCCAAAATAAACCCATACATTTGTAAGAACATTTTTGTTGTTTGTTCAGTTGTGACTTGCTTATTGCATGACATTAATATACACATCTTATTGAACCTATCCACATGACATACAAGTAATCATGACATGTTCAGACATCAAAAAACCCCCTACAAAATCCATGACATACTTTCCCATTGTTGAGAAGGTATTGGAAGTGGCATATATAATCCCAACTTTCTATTGCTAGGCTTGCTTGTGGCACAATATAACACACCCTTTACATACTTGGAAATTGTTTCATTCATTCGAGGCAAATAACAATATCTTTAAAACTATGTGAATGTCTTTCCTACCCTGAAATGACCATAAATAAGAGATGTATGAGCTTCCCTGACATATTTTCTTTCATCCCTGGGTATACAAAACTTTCCAAGATGATATAATAAATTATCATACACATGATAATCCAATTTCTTCATGTTCATTGCCACGAGTTAGTGCTTCATAGACATCTTTAAAATCATTATCTCTATCATATTGTTCAACAAAAACTTTCTAAGTGAGCTAAAGAATTATGCTTAATATTTTAGATGCATTAACTCATTGGTCTTGATAACATATCTACAACCATATTATGAATACATTTCTTATAATTTAATAACCAAATGAAATTGTTGTAATAAACCCATCCACCTAAAGTGTCACGACTGTTGTAGCTTGATATGTGACTGCAAATATTGTAAGTGCTGATGCCTCGTGAACTATTGTCTCCTTCCCCATTAAGTAATGCTACCATTTTTTAACACTTTGTACCAAAGCATACAATTGCTTATCATATGTTGGATAGTTAATATTTTTATGTGCATTTAATGATATTAGGCTACCTAATGATCAAGATCAAGCCCCTATTCTACATATCCGGCCACATTGGTTTTGAATCTCAAAATGGATGTTACAAATAATTTTATAGAGCCAAATCAAAGGATATATTTTCTTTTCAATCTCTCTAAGGCTTTCTGTTGCTTGCCTCCCACTAAAAAAAAAACATGTTTCAATTTGTTAATGCATGAGAGCTTTTACTATGAAAGAGAAATTGGCAATGAATTTTCCAATATTGCATCATCAAATAGCTCCTAACTGTGGCTTGTCTTAAATAATTCACGATGACTTCAATCTGAGGATCGAGACTAATCCTATCCATTCCCTACAATATATCCTAATTATACTAGAGAAGTTTTTCCAAAATCACATTTAGGCATCTTTGTATACAACTTCTCTCTATCCAAAAGTTCAAAAATTGCCCTGACATGCATCATATGATCTTCCTATGTTTGACTAAAGATCGTACATCATCTAAGTATACAATGACAAAATCATCAATAAAAGACTTGAATATACCATTAGTTACCCCATAAATGTCGCAGTATTAGATAAACCAAATGGCATAACCAAACTATTCAAACAACCCCTATTTTGTCTTGAAAGCAGTTTTCCATGCATCACTTTCTTCATTTCTAATTTGATGGTAACCACTTATCAAATATAGCTTAGTGAAAATAGACAACATTTCTCAATTCTGATCCACAACTATCAATTCTAGGCAGATGATATTGGTTCTTTACCATGATCTTTTTCAATGCTCTAAAGTCAATACACAACCTCCACATACCATTTTTTTGGAACTATCACAATAGAGATCCACACGAGGAACATGGCCCTCATGATTCTCAGATCTAGCAACTCTAAACTGTTTCTTTTCCTCTCAGATTCTCTATCATTGATGACTTGTACATACCAATATTAGGAAGAGGGGCATATCCCGTGAAAATGAATTTCATGTGTAACCTCCCTCTTAGGAGGAAACCCCTGTAGGTTCCTTAAATAGCTCATCATAGTTAGAAATAATCTTTACCAATTCTTGTTTATGATCCGATCAACTTGGAAAATAATTTGATACATCTTCCTCCTTTTTCTTCCCCATCATGAGAACAAAATATTTACTAGCACTTACAAGTCTCTTCATTTGTTTTGTACCCACTAAAGAAATATTAGTTTTTAATACTGTAATTTCGACAATATATTCCAATATTTTCCTTGAAAAGGTGATATTTATTCTTTTCATGATAGAATATGGATTTCCGGTCAAATAGATATGGAATTTCCAAGACAATTTCAGAAATTTCAAGTGGCATGACATCTAATTCAACCTCATCAAAGAAGTTCTTGGATGTAATTGAAAATATGATTTTACATTGTTTCATCACTTGCAAATTAGAATCCTCACACACCCAACCCAATAGACATGGTTTCATATGAGCTATGGTCTTTAAAACCAACTTATTAACAATTGCTTCAGATATTAAATTCACTTGAGATCCACTATCAAACAAAGATAGATACTTTGTTTGTATGTTTCAATACAAATCTTATGACATGGAAAAGCTCACTTCGCTTCTTTTGATTAGGAATACCTTCCAATTTAGAAGATTGAACTAAAGAACTAGAATTAGTAGTAGATATACCTTTGTTTCATATTTCCATGATATTAGATTCATCCCTGAGTCCATCCTGTATCTTGTTGAGTTGTTACAACAATTCTTTGTTTCCCTTTATCCTAAAAACTGTTTCGGTCTATTCACTCGATGCAATTTCCAACAATGTGCTTCCTCATGTCCCTTTCTTTTGCAATGAGAAAATGTAGGTTTCTCCTCAACTTTCTTCACTTAGTTGACTTTTACGCTTCCATTTTCCTTTCTCGACATATTCTCTAACTTGTGTGGATTATTATGTTCAAACATATGCTTTCCTTTGTTAGCTTCAAGATGAGTAGCTAGTACAGACACTTCGTCAATATTAGTAGGGTTAAACATCATAACGGTCAAAGATATAAATTTCCCACAAATGAGTGTTTTAAGAGTCGGTATATAATGCACCAGATATAATGTTTTTATCTTTAATTCATGTGTATATACTTGAACATTTTTTCCATTTTTCTTGTCTTAGATGTTGCCAATCTATTATTGTAGTTTTTACATAAGCCAATGGATAAATTTTTTATTGCAATAGTAGATTCATCCCAAGAAGAAATTAATCTACCATGTTGGATGAGATCAACTTGTGTCTTAATCTCCCACCATATCAAGGTTGTGCCACCCATGCGAAGAGTATCCAAATGCATCTTTGCGCTTCATCCACGATCTTTTGTACACTGCAATATACTTAAATTTGTTTGATCCAACTGTCCAACTTCTTTGCATTCAACTATCCATCATAAATCGAATGAACAAACTTTACATCTAACTTTACTAAAGGAAAAATCATGAGTATGAGAACAAGAAGATTTCTTAGAGGGCTTCTTCTTATGAGAAGAATGTTCACTTGCACCATTGTTAGATGATGATGAGGATGATGGAGAAGAAGGTTCTGAAGGTCAACCACCTCCAACTCCTCCTTATGCTCACAGATCAAGGTCTTCCATCTCCAATCTTGAACTATTCCACACAAGTCATCCACTATTTCATATTGGACCTAAGTGTAGCCATAACTTCCTCGAGTATCATGGGAGGATCTTCTCCTTCACTTTGGGAAGCTCATTAATGCTTACAAAATCTTCTTTGAATATATGGTTTATAACTTGCAAGCTTTCCTTAAGTTCGCTTAGACTTGGACCTCGTAAGAATTCACTTCCAAACACTATTAAAACCAACTATGACACCACCAACTTGATCCTAAAATCCTTAGATGTTAAATTATTTCTTAAGTAAACATAAACATCCAACTTGATTTGAAATATAAGGACGCTTGACTATTTGCAAAATAATATGAATTCACTCATTTATCCAAAACCACATTAAACTCCATGAATAACTTCTGGTAAGAAATAACTGAGCGGAAATAGAACAACAATAATAAAACACACGCTACATAAGTTTGATAACTGAGTTCATCCATTTTGGGCTACATCTCTGGGTTCGCTTCCAATTGAGAGACCACTTTATTAATGCTCAAAAAGGCACTTCATAACATATTTTTTCTGTGTTGCTCAAACTCATAAACATAGATAACCATTGAATTCCTCTTGAAATCTTGAGAAAAATGAGTATAAACAACTTATACTTTCCTCAAGGAACCCTATGGAACAAAAAAACGATACAATCTCAAAATCTTGATACCACGTGGCACAAATTTCGAGAAATTTATACTTATTTTGCATGCATCTCCAAGGGTGCATTAATTTTAAAAGCACAAATAGGGAGGCTCTGTCTAACTCTGTCGTCAATTCATCGACAAACACCAAATATTTTATCATTAACTCTTTAACAAGAGGCACCTTTGGTGCATTGGTTGGAGTGTTGGTACATGTGGGAGGAGGTAGCGGGTTCAACCCCGCGAAGATCTCCCTGTTTGGCGCACAGTTGTAACTTTATATTATATACATAGTGGTATGTTTGTTATGCGATGTCATATATTTTTGAACTTCCCACGGACTTTGGGTTACAACACGTTTAATATATAACAACCATGGGATCAAAGGTTATGCCCTCGATCCATTTTTTTTCCCATCAACGAAACCATTTAAAACTTAAATATATTTAATGCCATGTATGGTTAAGTCATAACCATGTGGTTGTTAGATATTTAGACACTTAGGATTTAGTTAATATCTACTGGTCTAATGTGTCGTTAGATAAAAAATGTGTTTCTTAGTGTTTCTTTAGTATGAATAGAAGTTAGGAAATCCAACTAGCCACGAGCATGTTCCCAAATATAGAGTGATCTCGACGGTTCATATTCTCCTCGATCTAATGACCATTGATCTATATGTCTTAATGACTGATTGGTCCATGATCTCTATTTAAAGAGCATGGAGGGTCATTTGTCGATAGATCGACAGAGAAACTCCTCTCAGAAATTTCTCTCTAATCTTTTTTCTTTTGAATTAAATGTCTATGGTCGTGATTGCCAGGGCTGTGGATACTGTAGGGTTTTACCATGTCAAAACATCTGTGTTGATCTTTGATTTGGTTGTGTGAGTGGTTATTGAAGGTGTTCATCCTCTATTGGAATAATTGTAAGGTTTTAACAATGGTGCAATGACAAATGTTACGCTAGCATGCAAGAGGTCCGTGGTTCAATCCCTCGAGCTTCAAGTAAACTTAATTTTAACACCTATCCATAATTGACCAATCGAGTTCCACATGGCACTTCTTGATTGGTCCATGTCACCTGACTGTAATTCACACCATGCCACATCACAAAGACGATGCCACCTATCACTATATTCCATTTGATGACTCAGTTGCCACATCACTATACGACAGGGCCACGCCAGACCGTGACACCTATATATAGATGACACGCAGCAACCTGCGGGCTTTCCACGTGGCATCCTAATTTTGCCTTATGCCTCATTTTTACCAAAACTTTGGAAGGCCATAACTTTTCATATGACTCCATTTGGATTTATTCAATAATCATGAAAATATATTGTCGATATCTACGCAATGAATTAGTTTTCAATAGAATTTGAGATGATCAAATTTTGAGCATTCTCAAATCCACCTGGATTAATAGATAAATCAATTAATAAACTTTTGTTCTTTCGAAAATTTAGGGTGTTAAGGTTTTTATTATCAAGATGAGATCTACTTAAAAATCTATTAGAGTTGTTAATGTTAGTGTTATATATATCGGAATTAATATTGTTAATTTTTTTGTTAACATCATTTTTATATATTATTCAATATAAATTATTATTATATATGTCATTAACCATATCTAAATTATTATAAATTGTATTTAGTTTAATATTAATGAGTTCGGTATCCTTGATTTCTAATTTATTATTACCTTTAATATTAATTTTATGAGTCCCTTCAATGTTATTATTCAAGTTAGATTCCAAGTTATTATTAACTATACACTTATTCAACTTCTCATTATTAGACTTTATATTATTAAAACCTAAGTATTCCTTAACTTTGAATTCATCTTTACTCTTATTTGTGCAAGTATCTAGGTCATTAAAATTTTCATTGCTTTCCATTTTGTCCTTATTCATACCCGAATTCAAATTATCTCAAGTTTTTGGTGAGAAAAAATGGTAGGGTTAGATAGACTTACATGATTCCCATTATCGTTTGAAATTCCAATTATCATGTTACTTTTGGTGGTTTGCGCCAGACATATGTCTTTGGTATTAGCCTGCTTTCTGTTGCAACCAATATCTGGGTCAAGAAACGAGTAGTCCAAGAAGCTAAGAACAAAGCCACTCTTTATCTTATTTTCACCCATGTTATTATCAATCATTATGTTTCCCAATATCTTATTAATATTAATCTCCAATTCCTATAACAGATTCCCTTCACAAAATTATTCACGATGATGGACAACAATAGTTTGGTCCAAAACATTGAGATTTAAAAATGGATGCGATATCTTCGGAAAATTATTCATAAAATAATGTTAAGGTAGACAAGACTCCCAACAAGTTGTCTATATGTGGCTGCATCCTCAAATTAATTTTCTTTGATGTTAATAAATTTTGCTCCATTGGAGTAGAGCAAGAATTACACCACCATAAATTCGTCCAACATTTCTCCAATGTACTTCTTTTTGGGAGATGGATACATACTTTAGATTATGAGTTACTTCAATATCCAAGTAGTAGTGAAGATGTCCTCATCTCAAAACCCTTCTTCAATTATTTCTTTATGGATGTAATATATGCCTCATTGATTCATGTTATCAAAAGATCATCTACACACACCACAAGATATACAACAATTTTGTTAACTTTCTTGACAAACAAAGTTACATCATCAAGATTAAGATGCTTGAAATTGATCTTCAAAAGATGTTGAGTTTGTTTTTCATACCATCAGTGAGGTGCTTACTTTAAGCCATAGAAATACTTGATGAGCTTGCATACCTTATAATAATAATACACACCTAATTTTAAGGTCACACCAAGCTAGACACAAATTGGTGTATGAGACTCTCTTATTTGTGGACAAGGGACCCCTCCTCCCAACAATTTGACTCTGGTAAAGTCTACAGAGGTATTGCTAGCTCACCCCTCCGATTTGAAACTTGTAACCTCTTAGAGGAAACACATATTCTTAACCATTAGGCCCACAACCATGTTCTTGAACCTTCAGAGAAAATCCCATAGTTGAGGCAGACATGCAGACATTCTCTTTCAAATATCCATTCACCTAGTGTTGTCAACACATCCATGTGATGAATCTTCACCTAGTCTCTATTGATACAAAGCCAACAAAGAAAAAATAGTATCTCATTTTGTTGTGGGGGGGGATCTCCTCGTAGTCTATGACTTCTTTTTGTGCATATCATTTTTCCAAAAGCCTTGCCTTTTATGCTTCATGAGCCATATGATTTGTACTTTTCAGACCCACTTGCAACCAATTGTTTTGGTTCCAAATGGAAGATCCACCAATTTCCATGTCCCATTTTTAAGCCTAGACAAAGCCCCATGCTAAGTAGTATAAAAACCTATTAAGCCCCAAATATTGAATTATCAGATTTCTAAGGTTATATTTGTATGTAGGATAGAACCATTCATTGTACCATTTCATTAACTCTCATGTCTCCTACAAACATACACAATAATACACAAAGGAGACCTATTCCTGTGAGGTCCCATCTGCTCTTCCTGAATTGATATATTGTAAAAGGAGGTTTCCCCTCAACCTGATCAGATTCATTGATTTTTTATCATTTTAAGGTGTTGGATCATAACATTTGGTTTCAGAAAGGTAATGGAGGATCACATAGAGCACCAACAAGAGGTTCTCAAACTATTAAAGGATCAATGAATTAGCACCCAAATTTTATGGGCCCTATAATTTGTTGCAAAGTATTGGAAGTATGGTATACAAATTGAGTTGCCACCAACTTCATGTGTACATCAATTCTTCTTCCATGTCTTTGCTTAAAGAAGGTAATCAATGACAAGACATCGGTCCAAACTATTTTACTAGAGATTAATGAAGAAGGAAACAACATACTAGAACCATAACCAATCCTTGAAAAAAGGATTGCTGGTTGGGAAATCGATCAATTATTGAGTACCTTGACAAATGGAAGAACCTACTAGTGTAAGATGCAACATGGAAAGATGGATTCTTCATGCATAAACACCTGCAGTTAATTAAGTCAAGTAAGTTGAGGAAAACACTTGTTTGAAGGAGGCATGTTAATCCTTCCTAGAAAAATACCCATGCTAACTATAAATCCACTTATTAATCCCTAGATATCGAATTATTAGGATTTCTAGTGTTTATGTGTATGTAGGATAGAGCGCCTACTGCACTCATTATAATTGTACCCTTTCACTTCTATATATATTCCAAGGAGACCTAGTATTAGGGACATCTATCTTGTCTTCTCAATTGGATATATTGTAAAATGAGGTTCCCCCCTCAAAGTGAATTATATTCATTGAATTTTACGCTTTTAAGGCATTGGATCATAACACCCATTCTTGATGAGAGCACTATACTCCAACATAGCTTATTTCCTCTTATCATGAGAATAAACTTCTTCAAAGGAAGTTGGTCTAAAGTTAGTATATAAATTCAATTCACAATTATATGAAACATCCATATAATTGACATCACCTAAATTTGAACTATCTACTTCTGCACTTCCATCATCTTGTATTGTTGAAATTCCAGTTCCTATCTTCCAACCTCATCATGATGAGCACTTTCAAGTGTCTTTATGAGCCACTTTCGACATTTTTATGATGGTACAAGTTGCTCCACTGATGGTGTTGCATTTCCATCAAGGTTCAACCTTTGAATCCTCTTAATCACATAATCTAATTGAACCTCTTCTTCTGATGAGATGGCTATATCTTCTACATGAGGGGGAAATGACACTTCAAAAGGAAATTCTAGAGATTGATTCAAGGTAGGGATTCCCTCAAGATGTGGGAACTACTATCAAAATCACAATATGTAAATCTATCAAGATGATCAAGCTGCCACTCAACAATCTTGTCATTCTGTGAGTGGATTCAAGAAAAACCACATCTCTAAAAATAATGATTTTACTTTTTATTTTTTATGTTATCATAAATATGATATTCCTTGGTGGTATTTAAGTACCTCAAGAAGATGCACTTTCAACTCATTGCACCTAGTTTGTTTCTTTGATCCTTATAAATTAAGGCATAACAGGAACTAAAGACCGCGGAGATGACTCATCGAAGGAATGTGGCCATACCTCATTTCATAAGGAGTCTTGTTCACAAGAGCATGAGATGGACTTCTATTTCTTAAATACACTACACACATAACTCAGATCATCCCAAAACATCAATTTCACATTCTTTAAAAATAATGTACCATATTTAAGAGGTCATGCTCCTTTGTGCTACACCATTCTCAGATTGTATGGAATAGTGGTTTGATGCTTGATCTTATGTGTTTCAGGAAGATAGATCAAACTCATTAGAAGTATATTCCCTCCATTATCAGTACGAAGAATGCCAATACAAGATTGTGCTTCATTTTCAATCCATAGATGAAAATTTTTAAATGTTTGAAATGCTTGAGATTTATATTCAAATAAATAAACCCAACACATCTAGTGTAATCATCAATAAAACTTATAATATATTTATTACAAAGGCAAATACAACAAGCATGGGGCCACACAAATCGGAATGTATCAATCCATTCCTCTACATGCTCTAGAGGTGGAATCATGAGAAGGCTACTTGTAGTTGTGTTTACCAAGGATACATGCTCCAGATTGCTTCAAATTCTTCAAATGGTAGGAAAACCAACAACACCATTTTTCTTCAACATATAAAGACTATCATAATTAATGTGCCCAAATATAGCATGCCACAAGAGATTGATGGAAATGTACTTCATCATGGTGAGAGAGGTAAACATCTAATGTGTTCGTATGATATACCTAGAATAGTTAACAGAACAAGCAAATATACTTCGAAAGTAACATGAACAACAAATATAAAGCAGAAATATAATATTGATATCACAAAAAAACTTAGTTCACTTGCCTTCTGAGGGGAAAACTCCAAAATGAGCAGATCTCTCTTATAATAATTCTCTACAACTTACAATGGAGAGATGCATTCTTTTAAATACAATTCACAACCAAAAGTACCAAGGGCCCATACCACATGCCAATAACATGGGTTATCCATAACTACTTCCACTAACCAACCTTAACTACTTGTGGTCTCGATAATAATGAGGGTTGACCAATTATTACAATGACAACTAATCCTAATGACTAACTACGATGGGTTAGGGACATCCTGGAATACGTTCCCACCCCTTCAAAAGAAAACCTATCCTCAAGGTCAAGTTATGTAAGAAACTATCACAGGATGGGCGTTGGTTCCCAAGTTGCATCCTTTGGATATATGTCCTTCCATTTGAAAAAAAACCTCTTTGATAGTTCGGCCCCAAGTAGGGACACACTCTCAAGATGTTGAGGACATATTGGGTTGTACTAAAATGTGGGAGTTCTCTCTTCATCTAGTTCGTGCAGGGGATGATTTGAACCCCATAATTTTGACCCAATCAGCTTCTTCAAATAGGAAACATGGAATCGGATTTTTTTGGTAGTTGGAAGTGCAAGTTTGTAGGAAACTGAAGCAATGTGTTTGAGAATCTGACAGGGGCCATAAAATTTTGGTTCCAACTTTGTGGTGGCCCCGAAAGCTCGAAAGGATGCTTGTCAGGTTGGAGTTTGAGAAACACATGATCACCCTCTTGAAAACCCTTCTGAGTGTTGTTGGTCGTACTTTGTTGTTTCCATACATTTTGGTCCATGTGGAGGTTTTCCTTTAGATCCACTAGGGTAACTACCCTACCTTGCAACAAGTTTTCAATATCATGTACCTTTGATGTGCCTGGAAGATATGAATTTATTGTAGGTGGTTTTTTCCATACATTGTTTCATATGGTGCCATTTTGGTGGTTGTATGATACAGTGGTGTACCACCATTATGTCAAGGTAAACTATCATGACTCACTAATTTTGTTTGTTTGAAACAAAACAATGCAAGTGAGTTTCCAAACACTTATTGACCACTGCTTTGGCCATCCTGCTTGTGTGTGTGGTATGTTGTGCCTGTTCAATCAGAGTTCTCGTGAATTTGAACAATTCTGCCAAAGGTGTCAGTGAAGTTCAGTCATGGTTGATACAATGGATTTGGCATTCATGGCAACTTGAAAATATGATCAATGAAAACTAGCAACCAGAGTTACGAGAAGGTGTGGTAAGGAAGAAAATGTGTATATTTGAGAGGTATCAACCACTACTCATTGTGGATCGACTTGTTACCACTTTGGGAAGGCCCACTATAATTCCATGGAGATGTGAGTCCAAATAGAATTTGGAATGGGTAACGGATAAAGAACTCTAGGGGTCTTGACAGTTTCCCCCTTTATGGCATTGAAATATCACATTCAAGGACAAAGGTGAGGACATCATTCTTCATACCTTCCCAAAAAGAGCTACGGTATAGAGGACAGTATTTCAACTCAGTGACCTGCAAGAGCGTAAGAATGAAATTCATTTAAGATCTCAATGGAGTGTTGAATCAAGAGATGAACCAAGTCATTCTTATATCTGAATACATTGACATGCCAAGTATAGATGGTGGGAGGGATAGTGTCAACTTGAAGTCTGAATTATCTAGGAGATAGTGGGATGGGCGAGAGATTCATGTTGAACTTCATCAATCCAATGAGGAATGGGTAATGATTGAACAAAAAGGGAACTGCCATCTTCATATTGTCTGGAAAACGCATTCAGCCACTTACATTGTTCTTCTTTCTTATATATTATCTCATAATCATAACTCCAACATTTTGGTCAACCAATTTTATTTTGTTTCTGTGGATGAAACCTATGTTCGAGGGAAATACTCAGACTATGTTGATTTGTTTTGATCTGAAAACAACATCCTAATATAAATTGTCGCCAATTGTGCACAACATGGAGAATGACCATCATTTCCTTTTCATGTATATTTTCCCAAATTGTGACCACTCAAAGATTGTCTGCTGAGCAAAGAGGCCTAATTCATCTTGGGTGAGAACTACACCAATATCAGTTCCTGAAGCATATCTCAATTCACAATTTTTTTGGAATGTGGACTCAAGATGTAGTAGTACACATGGTCAGCTTCAACCAGAAGTTTTGCTCAAATTTAAGGGTCCAATCAAATGCATTCTTTTTAAAAGGTTTGTCAATGTAATGAGAATTTTTCCATAATGGTGACAAATTTCAGAATATTCTCAGAGGCCAAGGAAACCCTCAAGGATTTTCAAGGTCTTAGGACGTGACCAATCCTACATGGATTGAATATTGTTGGGGTCCACACGTACTCCATCACGACAAAAAATGTGGCCCAAGTATTTGACCGCTGCCCCTAAAAAGAACACTCTGGACTTTTGATCTAATAATTGATGGGTCCTGTAATTGGAGTGGTTTGTCCATTATGTTGAAGATGGGAATCCCCAAGTGCTGATGTAAATAAGCATGTCATCAAAGAAACCAAAACAAACTTCCTAAGGTATGGTATTTCAAGAGTTTACTCATGAGTTCTTGGAAGGTAGATGGAGCATTGAAAGCTCCAAAAGGAATTACCAAGAACTCATAATGGCCTTCATGAGTTCTAAAGGTCATCATAATATATGTTACTTCATCCAATTTGGTGATAATCTGAGTGAAGATCCAATTTGGTGAAGAACAAAGTAATCTTGAAGATAACCAATAGATCATCAATGACATGAATGGGAAACTTATCCTTAATGGTTAATTTATTAATGGCATGAAAATATGGACACATGTGCTAAGAACCCTCTTTATTTAAGACCATTACAACATGGGAGGAGTATGGGTTGGTACTTGGGCGAATTACACTGACCTCTAGTAATTTCTGTACAATTTTTTCTATTTCATTTTTTTAGCAGTGGGTACCAGAGGGGCTTATTACTGGGGGAAGGGGTTGAATGCCAATAAGGAGAGGGATGTTGTGATCATGCTCACCCCAGGATGTGGGTAATTATGTGGGTGTCTCAAAGATCCGGTGGTGCTTTTTCTAGTGTTGTACTAACAGGATTGTGGGCGATGATGGCTCTTGTACCTTGATGGAATTAAATTGGTAAATCACCCCATGATAACCTTTCTTCAAGAGTTTCTCCATTATGTGAGAGATGATAATTTCTTGGGACCCAACATGCAAGCCACATACCTTATAGGTGTGATCCGCTTGAGTAAAGCGCATATATAACTCCTAATAATCCATGGTAATTGATCCCAAAGAGCACAACCATTCAACACCCAAGACAATATCACAACCACCCATGGTAATGGGAAACAAGTGAGTTTTCAGGGTATAATCACGATTTGGAGTCGACATTCTCATAACGCCCTCCACATTTCATGGTAACACCATTAGCTATGCAGAATTTGAAAATTTGAACCGGCCTAATAAAATAATCGACATCATCACTACCCCGCTGAAGAATAAAATTATGGTAAGAGCCGCTATCAATCAACACTACTACCGACCGATGTTTGATGGTCTTGATCTTTAATGTCTCTGGAGCAGCAATGCCAACAAGGGAATGGATAGATATGATGTGTTCTTTCTAAGCCCTTAGAGTAAACCACTTCTAAGAGGCTGGTGAACTCAATATCCTTGGGATCTGGGGCCTCATCTGACATTTGGTCTTCTAACCCATCAATATGGAAGAAAATTTGTTCACAACATTTATGTCCTAGTGCATATTTGTCATCATATTAATAACAAAGCCCTTGTTTCCCACGTTCTGCCATTTCTGCTGGAGACACCTTTTGAACCTTCACATTTTGAGGGAGGCTGGTAGCCCCTGGATGAGGGCGGTTGGGAACTACAGAACGAAGGGGTTGGGATTGAAGAATGGTCTCAACTTCCAATGCTAATTTTCATGCTTGCAACCAAGTAATATGATGATGCATGCAAACATGAGCACATATTGCCCTCCTTTAAGCCATTTATGAAACATTCAAGATAGAATCCATCAGATAAGCCCTCATTTCTAATAGCCAACTGCTCAAATGTTAGATGAAATCAAGACCAACCCTCTCGCTTGCTCTACCAGGAGGAGAATCTCAAATAATGACATTCCCGTATCAAAACGCACAAACAACTTTGCGAACATGCTGTACCAGGCGTCCCGATAGCATTTATTATGCCACACCTCGGCTGTTCTTGGTCTAAGTACAAAATGCCTACATGGATTTTAACTTACAATCCTAAATATCATGAGGAGAAGTAGTGTTCCATTTGGGAGATCCACCCACCTTGGTCAGATCCATCAAATTTATGCAAATCCACTTTTGGAAGCTTATTCTAGGAGTTTGGAGAACCCCAAGGGAAGTGGGAATTATGAGTATTCTCATAATGAGAGGAATGAGGGGATTCAGAGTGGTAATCCTTGTGCTTACCTTTGTCAAGCAATCTAAGGTGTTGGTAAATGGCCTGCAGGTTGTTCTTTATATCATCCAAGTCTTGAAAGCACTTCTTGAGTTGGCCAAGGTCCCCTAGAGTCTAATTGATCTCATATACATCGTCAGATATTTGGGTTACCTTAGTTTCCCACTCGTCCCGAGTCTGAGAGCGGGTGAAATGGTCCATTATGGAGGCTTAGGGAGAGTGATAACACGGTGATCAAGACGAGAGAAGTATGGATCAATTAGGTGCCAAATAAGGGTTCCGGGAAGATCGGTCCCACAAAAGGCTTAAAAATGATAGGGATCACTATGATCAGGTTGAAAAGTGGAATCCAATGGGATATCTTGCAAACAGGGGGGTAAGGATCTAGTCCACAAAAGGCTTAAAATGATAGGTATCACTACAATCGGGACAAAAAGAGGAATCCAATGATATAAGTCTCAAATAAGGGTGTCAGGCTGGGCCTCGATAATTTTTGTTTACCCTACTGAGTTATTATACTGAAATTTAATAATTTTACAGTGCCAAAATATCCAAATTCTTAACCAGAAGAAAGATGTAGGAATTTCATAACCATAATGTAGGAGGCTAGGCTGCACAAAAATGGATCTTGTCTGGGCTCTTTCTATGTTGTCCTTTTCTTGTTTTGTGTCTTTCCCAAGGGTTATGGTTTGTTTTAGGGCACCTACACATAAGGGTTTGCCTTGTTCTATAGCTCTTTGATATGCCGCGAGGTCAATATATTCTACCCAATATCTTAGGGAAATAACTAAGAGGCTCCATCACATCTCCCTTATCTCTGCATTTCACCGACACCTGTGCAATAGAGAGCATCTTCCTGAAAGTAAGGTTCTTGGTGACACTATAACAGCCAGGACTCTGCATCTGCTGAGCTAGGTGGGTTCCAGGAGGTCTAGGGAAAGTCCGTGCCAGTGTTGTCCGACAGCCACCACTCGGAGGTACCAACAGAGGTTGCTAAAGGTACAAATATGTGCGCTTGCATACCACTTGTATTTCCTACGCATGCTTCCCCAACCACGGATTTGTGTGTTGAGAGACATATCTATGTGGTTTATCGACATTGAAACACTGCCAAGAAAAAAATCACCCACACTTCCCCGCTTCGTGAGTGTTCGATACCATTTGTCATATACCCGGAACAATTAACGTAACAAACAAATATAATTTATTAATGCAATGTGAACATCAAATATAGAGAAGAAATATAGAGCAAAAATATAATATTGATATCACAAAAACTTAGTTCAATTTGCCTCTTCAAGGGAAACCTCCAAAATGAGCAGACCTCTTACAATAATTTCACAACCTACAATGGAGAGATGCATTATTTGAATACAGTTCACAACCAAAAAATACCACGGGCCAATACCATGGGTTATTCATAACTACTTCAACTAATCCAACCTTTTAACTACTTGTGGTCCTGATAATAATGAGGTTTGACCACTTATTACAATGAAAAGTAACTAATTACTAACTACGAGGGTTAGGGATGGATCCTAACAATGTAGATGTCCCTTTTAGTTTCAACAATTTGTCATCCTCCATTATGCCATGACAACTATGTTGTTGAAATACCTCCTTATTTAAACTTTTCCATCAAAAATGTGAATAGTATGGCCTTGCTATTGAATGTGTACAAGAGACAACAAGTTCCTCCACGTTCTAGAAGATGGAGAACAACATGCAAAAGAAATCCAGGAATCCAGGCAATTTGAGCCTATCAAGGCAAAATTCCCGTAGGTTTGTGACTAGATCTATCTGCAAAGTACACTGCAATCTCTACATTGTCATTCAATTCTCAAAGACAGTTTCTCTAAAAGCTCATGTGTCGCAAGTAGTACCAGTGCCAAGAAACTAAGCATCTCTCCAAGAAGCAGATGAAGTTTTGAACAAATCTTGATTTATGCCAATATTGCAATGAGCAATAATGGGTAATGAGTGGTTTCAAAATCTTTACTTTTTTCTCTTTCCTTTTGTTCATACTTGTCTTTGAACTTCTCCCATGATATCCTACATGTCTTTTCATCATGTCCATTCTTGCCACAATGAACACAATCAAGATCAAATCTTCAATGGGTTGTGAGAGAAATTTTCATTCTCAAAGCCTCCCATCCATATCAATTCCATCGAGAGAAGATATTGCTTCCTCTATTTCCCGAGGAAAAGAAAGAATGACAAAACCAAAACCCGTTAACCTTCTAGTCTCTCGAACATAGACAACTTTTGCTTCCACAACTTTTCCATAATTGCTAAAAACAATTTCTTTGCTAAGATCATCTACTCTCCAATATAGATTACCCACAAAAACTCTATTAGAAAAATTAAAATTGCCACTAGGATTTTCATTCCTAAATCCACCTCTTGGTGCAAAAATATCTTTTGGAAGTGGTGACTATGAATTCACCCTCAAATCTCTTGCTTGGTATTCATATCCATTAAAATTCTCCATGGCTTCATCTGCATATGTTTGAATTTCCATTGTCACAAATGAAAAACCATTAAATTTCCTCATTATTCACAGAGCATTAATTGTCTATTGTGAAATTGTTTGCGTTATTGAAAATCTTTTCTAACTTGGCGTGGTTGACACTCTAAGGTAGATTCCCCACAAATATTTTGAGGTTCAACATCTTGCAAACCAATGTTGGTTCACTTCGAAGGTATGTCGGTTCGTCTCCCACACAAATAACATGTAGAGAGAGGAATTATCTAGATGCCAAAAATTGAGAATGTCAACGATCAATCAATATCTTCTCAACGAACTTGTTTTCCAATGATCATTCCTTAAACAAAAAAAGAAATTTTGTATAGTATAGTCAAACACATTGCATTATGAAAAGGCATATTTACAATTTAAGGTGGATGCCAAAGACTTGAACACGATGATGATTGTGAAATCTCACCTTAATCCCAAAGTAACAAAATGAAAGTGAATCAATTGAAATTCTTCACAGGAATTTTTGGACATATATAAATTTATTTTGACAAGCACAACTCGAATATCGTACAAAATGTGTAGAGTAACAATGATTGAATAAATACTTCATGGAACAATGATAGGTAAAACTATAATGGATTGAAATAATGAATGTTTTGTGGAAATGGGGGAATCCAATAGGTTCAATGGCAACAATTTATAAAGAAAAGTAATGACAAACCCAAAGAAACAAGTGATATTCAAAGTCATTTGTCAATTGGTAAGTTTCCTTCGATTGCTTGAAATGATGATGCACCTTAACTTAAAAAATTCTTCTCACTCTGCAACAATCAAGGAACTATGAAAAAATAGAACAAAATTGACACTTTTCTATAGGTGGTGATATTATATATTTCTTATCCAACTCTACCCATCAATGAAACTGGTGCAATGACTTAGAGACCTAAATAAATGGTTGCCAACTTTCTCTTTCGTCCCTCGAAAGTCAATGTTGATGAGAACATAGCATGCCAAACTATGTAGAAAGGAAACAACAAGTAGGCCAGAGTTGTCAAAAACACCAATGCTCTGAGCACCACTACCAACAAAGTTTGAATAACTCCACGCTGCGATTTTTTATCAGATGAGAGCCATATATAAATGCATTCAGAGATGACCTTGGTTTCATCTTCCAAGAGGTTCAATGACTCTTCCTATTCACCCATGGCTCTTCATATTTCTCCTAAATTGAATATTTACAATACACCATTATCCCAAAGATTTATATAGCATAAAAAAACAAAAAAAAGAGAAGCAAACAAACCAAACATAATGGATTTTACTATGTCAATCTTCAAGTGTTGATTCATTTAGAAATTTTCTTATCACTGGATTGAAACACAAAACTTTATTAAAATTATCACCACCAAAAATGTGCTCGCCCACATGGATTTAATGATATTTTTCCAACATTCCTTGGAAATACAGAAAAAATAAAAATATGTTTATTGTTATTTATTTCCTCTCTTTGGAGAGATTTTCTTTTGACCTTGCATATTTTTTAACAAACAAACTAAATCCAAACTTTAAATGACAAATGAAAATATCCATGTTTTTATTCCTATTTTTAGTATTATGTTCAATTTTGCCTAATTTTACACCCTGGTTAAATGGTGATGTTTTTAAACCATTCAAACCAATTTTATTTTTCACATACCTTCCTACCTTACTTCCTCAAGTTTCTTTCTATATTTACATGTAGGATAAAATCAATATTGAAAAACATTAAAAGTCATTGAAAAAAAACATGATCGCTTGATTACAAATCCATTTCCATGCTCATTAAAAACATTAAAAACAACAAGAAAAAAGGAAATGTAAAATTTAAATTCTAACTTTCTTTGTCATTCTCTTTATTGAATGTTTAATATAAACATATTTTCTTATTTTAATATTGCTATTAACCATATATTTTTCGACCTATGTCTAAACATTATTATATTGTATAATACTCCATGTAATACAAAGTCACCTTAGTGACTTGAAGGTTAAAATATTAGGGTTTTGGTCTGCCAAGCTCTTTATAAGAGTGAAGACCCTCATTGTAATTTTGTATCGATCAATAATAATATCGTTCAAGGTTTATGGAGATCATGTTTTTAGTATATTAACCCTACCTAGGGTTTCTTCGATTCTCGTAATTTGGTATCAGAGCAGGTTGGTTAGAGGTCAAAGATTGAAGATAAGAGCCAAGGAAGGAAGCACGCCAAATTTTTCCTGGTCATGTGAGAGACTAGAGAAGAGTCAAGGGTTGAGAGTTGAGTTGTTGGTCATGTGTAGAGGAGAATGAGGGTCACTCGACATAAGAGAACAAGATTCAAATAGTCGCTCGAGAATGCAAGATCCATGGAGAAGAGTTGAATGAATCACCACCTTTGTAAATCAGTTAAACATTGTGTTCATGTATTCCATCATGGAAATTATCATAGTGCAAATTTAAAAGTAATTTGAGTCACCAGAAGTTAGGAATTGAGTCACCTCATGTACTGTTGAAGGGGTTTGTTGAAGTAGTGAATTGTAAAGGCCATGAGATTTTGCTTGATGTTTGTCGAAACATGGGGACTACTCATATCTTTGTTGTGAAAATAAAAATAAAGGGTTATCTTGATTGGAGGCACTAGTGGTTGGGCCATTGAAGATATTGCTAAGTGAGAAGTGGAATCGCCATATCAAAGCATCGGTCATGGCATCTAGTAGAAGGTAGCCACCAATTCAAAGGGATGAACCATAGTTCAATGCATAGAGCCCAAGCCAACGATTTGAAAAAAATAAAAACATCAGCTTTGAAATGAAAGATAATTTGCCCACAACTTTTTTAGAACTGTCATATTTAAAAGAAACAACTACCTATGCTAGGCTGCCATCCAAACAATTTAGTATGTTTTGTCTTTGTTGTTCCTAAAATTTAGAGTATCAACGGTTATTATTTTTTAGTAGAAAAAATGATCATTTATGACAATTATGGAAATGTTATTAGAGGTCTCCATGTGGAAAGTGAAGATTCAACTGCAATTAATGAATAAAGCCTTTGGGGAATTGTTAAAGGAATGGAGTAAAAACATGCAGATCCAAACAAATTGATAAATTGCAGAGCATAGATGATAAGGAAAAATCCATTAATGGCCTTGCCCTCTAAGATTCAAAGCTACATCACGTAGATTTGGGAAAATCTTAATAAGTTATTTGGGGCACAAGCAAGGAACACAAAATTTTCCTTGAAATTATAGTTTTTCATCTCTAAAATGCCAACTGAAACCACCATGTCAAGTCACGTCAACCATCTAAGATCTATTATCATACAACTTATAGAAGTTAAGAAAGTAGTTGATGTAGAGGATGCCAAGGCTATTCTCCTAAACAATTTTCCACCTAAATACAATAGTGATATCTTCATCTTGAGTCAACTACCTTCACAAAGTATGGACGAAATGATTGCAACATTTCTAGCAAAAGAAAAGAGAACCAATGAAGGTGCTAGCCAACCAAAACCTGCATTCTATGCAACAAACAACAGCAATAGGTCAACAAAAGACAAAGAGGAAATATAATTCCACTATTGTTATATGTTGGGTCATATAACATGGAATTGTAGATAGTGATCCAATGACATTCTCAAGGTAAAGGTCAAAGATATACAACATATACCGAGGGTAGCCATAATTGAAGATCCATTAGATGCTGACAATGGTGAAGAATCCACTAAAGAAAAGGATTTTATGCATTTGTGAAGCCCGTGTTTTGAAGACAGGAAGGGATCAGTTAACATATCAAAATGGATTTTTCCTAGTTAGTTCAAAAGTTGTGGATATAAAAAAATATCCCTCATTAGTTGGAAATACATGCATGTGGATTGCAGTCTAATGAGGAGAGGTTACGCCGACATGCATGTGGGAATCTGTCTGTCGATTGACTAGAAGATCTCGTAGTTTCGTGATCAAGGAGGTGGAATCCGAGAACTCAAGAATTCAACCCAAAAACTACATTGTTAATGCGAGGGTTATGAGGTAGCTTGAAAGTCACCTTAGTGACTTTAGGTTAAAAGAATAGGTTTTTGGTCTGTCAATCCCTTTATAAGAGTGAGGACCCTCATTGTAATTTTGTATCGATCAATAATAATATCGTTT
The DNA here is from genome assembly GCA_010110895.2 of Picea sitchensis. Lineage (NCBI taxonomy): Eukaryota > Viridiplantae > Streptophyta > Pinopsida > Pinales > Pinaceae > Picea > Picea sitchensis. Next base: position 11,703 of record SNQJ01S0041248.1, on the reverse strand, counting down.
AGTGATTATGGAAATCATGTTTTCGGTATCATAAACCTACATAGCGTTTCTTTGGTTCTTGTATCGTAGGTATGGTATCAAAGAAGGTTGGTTAGAGGTCGAAGCTTGAATATAAGAGCCGAGGAAGGAAGCACGCCAAATTTTTCCTGGTCGTGTGAGAGAATACAGAAGAGTCGAGGGTCTAGAGTTGAGTTGTTGGTCACGTGTAGAGGAGAATGAGGGTCACTCGACATAAGAGAACAAGATTCAAATAGTCACTCGAGAATGCAAGAGCCATGGAGAAGATTTGAAGGAATCACCACCTTTGTAAATTGGTTAAACATTGTGTGCATGTATTCCATCATGGAAATTATCATAGTGAAAATTTAAAAGTAATTGAGTCACTAGTAGCTAGGAATTGAGTCACCTCATGTTTTGCTGAAGGATTTTGTTGAAGTCGTGAATTGTAAAGGTTGTGAGATTTCTTGCCTGATGTTTGTCAAAGTCATGGGGACTACTCATATAATATATATATGTTGTTAAAAATAAAAAAAGGGTTATCTTGATTGGAGCCACCAATCGTTGGGCCATCGAAGATATTGTTAAGTGTGAAGTGGAGTCGCCATATCAAAGCATCAGTCATGGCATCTAATAGAAGGTAGCCACCATTTCAAAGAGAGGCACCATAGTTCAATGCACAGAGCCTAAGCCAACGCATTTGAAAAAAAAAAAAAGTGTTGCCGGAAATGAAAGATAATTCTCCCACAACTTTTTTAGAACTGTCATATTTAAAAGAAACAACTGCCTACACTAGGATTCCATCCAAACAATTTTAGTAAGTTTTTGTCTTTTGTTGTACCAAATTATTTATTTCCAACTACATTTTTTAGCAACAAAAAAAAAGATGATTTTCGATCAATTATAGAGATGTCATTAGAGAATTACTCGATTTTCAATTTCCATACATGGAAAGTGAAGATCCAAATGCAATTAATGAATAAAATACTTTGGGGAATTGTTAAAGGAACGGAGGCAAAACCTGCAGATCCAAACAAATTGATAAATTACAGAGCAGAGATGATAAGGAAAAAATCCATTAATGGCCTTGCCCTATAATATTCAGAGCTACATCACATAGATCTAGACAAATCATCCAAGGAGATCTAGAAAAATCTCAACAAGTTATTTGCGGCACAAACAATGAATGCAAAATTTTCCTTGAATTTACATTTTTTCATCTCTAAAATGCCAACTGAAACCACCATGTCAATTCACGTCAACAATATAAGATCTATTATCGCACAACTGTACAAGTTAAGAGTTGATGAAGAGATGCCAAGGCTAGTCTCTTGAACAATTTTCCTCTTAAATACAATAGTGTTATCTTTATCTTGAGTCAACTACCTTCACAAAGTATGGATGAAATGATTACAACATTTATAGCAAAAGAAAAGAGAACCTAATGAAGGTGATAGCTAACCGTAATCTCAGTATTCTATGCAATAAACAACCGTAATAGGTCAACAAAAGACAAAAAGGAAATATAATTCCACTATTGTAAGATGTTGGGTCATACAACATGGAATTGTAGATAGTGATCCAATGATAGTCTCAAGGTAAAGTTCAAATATAGACAACATATACAGAGTGTAGCCATAATTGAAGATCCACCGGATGTTGACAATGGTGAAGAATCTACTAACTAAAAGGGATTTATTCATTTACTTAAGCACGTGTTTTGAAGATGAAGGAATCAGCTAACATCTCAAAATGATTGTTTCCTGTAGTTAGTTCTATAAGTTGTAACGATGGGAAGATCCCTCATATCAGCTTGGAGAGGCATGCATGTGGGATTGCAATCTACTAAGAGAGGTTATACACATGTGAATTGTTGTCTAGTGATTGACTTTGGGAGATTCAGGATTCTGAGTCTCATGAGATGGAACTGAGAACCCTGGTAGAATTCAAACCCAACAACTACACCAATGCAGGGTTATACAAACTTGGTGGAGCTCAAACTGGTCTGGGAATTTTGTTCAAAGGAGAAGCTTCTAAAGAATGCTACTCATTTTTAGTGTTCAGTTTATGTTTTTTACATTCAATATATGTATTTAATTTTAGTTTCTTATAATTTCAAACAATGTACCCATTATGGGGGACACAGAGATATAAGTCTTTACCTCATGTGTAATAAATTCACCCCAAGGACTTTAGGGTTAAAGATTGTGGTTTTTCTTTTAGGGTTTTGGTCTCTCGATCTCTTTATAAGAGTGAGGACCCCATTGTAATATTGTAGCACTGCATGAACAATAAGATCGCTCAGCTGTTTATGGAGATCATGTTTCGATATGGTAATTATAACCCTACCTAGGGTTTCTTCAATTTCTAGTAATACATTTCATGCTTTTACTCTTATATTCTAATTAGAAAAACTTCTCTTTCATATAATAAATTGTTTTTGTTTAATAATTTCATTTTAATGTTTTGTGTTTGAGTGGTTAAGAAGAGAAGTTGTTATCTTCTTATCCAAGTTCAAATTTAACTTTTCTCTATTTAAATATTTTTAAAAAAGAAAAATCCAACCTGATATTCAATTATATATATATATATATATATATATATATATATATATATATATATATATATATATATATATATATATATATATATATATTTCACAAATTAAGTAATTAAAAAGCTGGTGAAAATTTAATGAATAAACTAATAATTATTAAAACATATATAATTTAGATTATATATGCTTGTATATGTTAGATATATTAAAATTAATTTTAATTCCTTTGCAAAATTTGTTTAGCTTGTTAAAACTTATTAAATTAATTTTTTAATTATATCAATCTTGGATTTTTCATTTTGCAATACTCATATTGAATCTTTAGTAGAAGTTTGAATAATTCAAATTACTTTTATATCATCTTTGTTTTATTGAATTTTGATAATTTATTTTCCTCTTGCTTCACAAAATTTTTATCAAATTTGTATCAAACATCTTTAATCACTCATTTAAGCTTGTTTATATATATATATATATATATATATATATATATATATATATATATATATATATATATATTTCATTTTGTAATAACTAAACTTTCTATATTAAAATTTGTGATGATTATTTTTTTTAATTTAAAACATTTAAAATTAAAAAATATAAATTAATTTATATATTATAGCCATTTCATCCATGTTAAAATGTAAAATACAATATTAAAAGTAGTAATTACCTTCTATTGAATTAAACCATTAAAGTTTGCTTTAAAAATGATGTTCAAAGTTTTTCACTTTCTGAAAATTGTTTTTATAAGTATGTATTAAATTATTTATTTATAGAAACATTAAAATTGTTTTTATAAGAATATATTAAATTATTTATTTAAAAACATTAAAACTATTTTATAAGTATGTATTAAATTATTTATTTATAAAAACATTAGATGGAAAGTATTTTGATTTTGGTTTTGATTTTTTTATCTTGTAACATATTGAATTTTTAGTAGAGTTTTGAATAATTCATTTTGATTTTTCTATTTTGCAATATCATATCAATTTTTCATTTTAATTTTAATTATATCAATTTTGATTTTTCTATTTTACAATATCATATTAAATTTTTAGTAGAGTTTTGAATAATTCAAATTATTTTTATGTTATCTTTGTTTTATTGAATTTGATCATTTATATTCTTCTTTAATTTTAATCTTTGCTTTCATAAAATTTTCATAAAATTCTTAACAAACATTTTTAATCACTTATTTAAGCTTTTCTATATATATATATATATATATAAGCAATTTCTTTGTAATAACTAAACTTTCCATATTAAAAGTTTTGTCATAATTTTTTTTAATTTTAAAACATTTAAAATTAAAAAATATAAATTAATTTATATATCATATCCATCTCATCCATGTTAAAATGTAAAATACAATATTCAAAGTAGTGTAATTACTCTTCTATTGAATTAAAATTCATTAAGGTTTGCTTCTAAGAAAAAATGATGTTCAAAGTTTTTCACTTTCTGAAAATTGTTTTTAAAGTATGTATTAAATTATTTATTTATAGAAACATTACATTGAAAGTATTTTTTTTCATGGCTCTCGCAACCTTGCTCAATGACTTTAAACTCAGGATTTTTCATGGTCGACCTAGTGGAAGGGATCCTCCCTCCCACCGCATAGACAGTAGCCTCGAAATTACTTCATCCGTTCAGAAAACAACCAAGGATCCCCCATTGACATTTTTCAAGAAGATGGACGAAATACCAAAGGTCTCAATTCACACTGCCTCCCCTAGAAACCTCACCCTTCAAATCGCTAAGAATAGGCTCATTAGACAATTCACTGGGATCTGGCCATCCACCGGGGCCATGGCTATCTGGATTGACAACAACTAGAAACCGCTCATCCAAGGGCAAATCTCCCCTTCGTGGTATTGGTTTTGCTTTTAATTAACACAAGTCCGATCCGTTAGGTCCTATAATTATAGCTAGGCCTATTCTTCGATCAATGATTTATGCTTTCTCTCGAGATGATGAAGTCCGCTTAGGTGATTCTGCTTCTCCTCCATTCTTGCCGCCAATTCTCCATCACCACAAGATCCTTCATACACATCAGCGCTCTTTTCCCTCATTCTTTGCCACCATTAACCCTCAACACTCAATTGGCCCATAAGCAAATAGACTTAGGATAAACAAGAAAGTTATTCAAATTAGTATAGGTTAAATTGATTAATAAACGACCTATTTTAATAATTGATTAATTATTAATTAATCAATTATTAATTAAGATTAATAAATTTAGATTAGTAATTAGTTAGAAATTGCTATTCAAATTAAATAAAATAAATTAATTAAATAAACAAAACATAAAAATTAAAAAATAGATAAATGTATATAATAAACAAAACATATATAATAAAACAAAATATTAAAACAAACATATAACAAATATATATTAAATAATATAAAACAAAGATAAATAAATAAAACAAAACACAAAAACCAAACACAAATATTAAAAACAATTAAAAAATTAAAGAAAAAATCTTACTCTACCCTAGTTTCCAAACCCACACTACCCCACCACTACCCACGCACACCCCCTCACGCCAATTCCCCACCATCCCACCTCAATTTCCACTCCCCAACCCCCTACGCCACTCCCCACTAACCACCCATAAATCCCACCTACCTAAAACTCATAATGATTTTCATTTACCCCTACCCCTCCATCATACATTACCATAAAATAATCTACGCATCATTTTAATTCCCGACTTCCGAGTCTCAAATTTAACGAGAGGGGGTCCGGAATTTAAATTAAAATTCATACAATAAACGCTTTTGTGCACCGAGATCCATCATTTGTGTTCACTCCGACTTCCTCGAGATTTAACAAGGTCCCAATTTCGCCTCGCCAAAAACTCCTTTCTGCATGAATTTTACCCATTTTGCATGTTTTTACCATCTTTTGCCAATTTTACCATGCCTTCTTCCTGATTCGAGCAAACTGGCATCTAATTTTCAAATCCAGAGAGGTTTTTGCTCATCACGGGCTGAGGAACAGAAACCTCTTTCATTTTTTGAAATGGGGTCACGAGAAGAGAGAATCGAGGGCATCTTTGAGGCCTATTTTTCAGATTTTTCCATTTTCCGCTTCACCATCTTTCAGAGTCGCCACTACCATATGGGGATTTAATTCGGCTAAACCAAAAGATGTTTTGGTCCGCCATTCATCTACAATAACCTTTCATTTTTCACAGTGTCATCATTGAAGAGAGAATCACGCCTGATCTGACTGCTTTTGGAGAAACTACCCAATTTTTATGGCGAAAACTCAATTCTCGATAGGTGGGTGATCAGGAAATGTTTTCCCTATCCTAGAAGAGTATGAACACTTTGAAAGAAAGTCAGGAGTACATCACAGCCGATTCAATCGTATATCATGTAATTCTTGTTGATATAAGGCCACCCTCAGGGTCAGCTCATTTTCATTACCCTGATGCCTTTGATCCTGAAATGGTTTTCCAATTAAGAGAAAGGAATAATGAAACCCTTGAAGAAATGCGTAGAGCATTGCGCTGATGTAGAGTCCAACTTGTTGATCAAGAGGTTATGGTTGAAGGATAAATAAATGGAGCAACTGAAATCATCAGAAGATAAACCGGAGATTTTGGCCAGTACTATGGAAAAGATGATGCATAAGATTAACATAAAACATGAGCTTGCTGACCGAAAACATCATGGTCCCTTGTTTTCAGAGAAAGAAAGTGTCACAGCTCCCAAACATGTTAAGCCGCGACACCCTTGGTACATGGTTTGAATAATGATTCGTCATGTATTCAATTCACAAGACGTAAATAAAGATGAAGCTTCATCTCGACTTGTAGAGGAACAACCAATTGATATGATGTGCATGTTCAATGGCATTTCATCCGGTGGGATCTACTCACCCAAGTGGGACTGCATGAGGATGACTGGGTGAAGTCGCAAATAGAGGTTGGATCATTTAGAGGAACCGGCAAAGATGTCATTGGCGTGAAGAAGATCATTTATCGCCAGATGCGACAATCGCCATGCTAAATGTACCATGACAAATGATGAGGAATGTGCAGAAAATGTCAGAGTAAGTGAAGACACTTAGCCCATACGTTTCTCATCTCTTCAATTTATGAAAAGAAATTCTAGACCATTTGTAAATAGTGAACACATAAATTCTTCTGACCAATCAATTGATGATATCATTAAGGATATGGAGGCTTTTCTAAAATCAAAGTATCGCAGCTCTTGACCTACATTGGTTTTCAAATTCCTGATGAAAACTTGTATTCTAGACAAATTCTCGAAAGTTAATCCCAAAGAATTGCACTATTGTGTTTTAAATCATTTCAAGTGTTGAAGAAGACTCGGGCAAATGTTGAAGGATGAATACGGAAACAAACAGGAAATTTCATTTGAGTCAATGTAGCATTCTTGTCAGTCTTTTCAGGATCCAGTAGCTGATCTGTTAGATGGCATATGTGGTCAAAATTATTCTTCATTCTCCACTCATGAAATAAAGAGCTGTTATGATACTGACATGGTCATGCAATCAGATCCTATGTCTTTTGCAACAGAGGCATCATTTCTAAAACCATCGTATATCCACGATGAGGAAGTGTTGAAAGACACAAAATGCACAGGGGAAAAATCGAGTCTTAAGGCCGAAGAGCCAGTTGAAAATCAAAGATGGGCCAAACCTATACTAATCCCGTAGTTACCTATATGGAGAAATTCTTTTATACAGGATATTTTTCTGTTGCAGATGTTTTTCCTATTGTTCGCTGATCAAATCTTTATGCAAGGGAAACAGGTATACTCTCGCTAACGGTAATGACTTATTTCTCTCGAAGTCTCATCACGCATGGAAAGAACAAAAGCCATTAAATCAATCACCGGATTATTCCATCGCATTTTGGCCATTACCTAATGGAGCAATGATCAAGAAGGTAGGTAGGAATGAATAAGCCAACACTCGAAAGTATTCTTTCTCAAAGAACGCTCATTTGATTTCTACCAACAGAAAGATCAAAACAGCCACTATGTAATAAAGTTTTTGGATCAACCCAATGGATAAAAGCACCAGTCTGCATGATTCACATGTCTGTGGTTCTTGACAACTCCTGAAAGAAGTCGCCATCCCCAAGTGGAGCCTATGATAGGGTCCTATAATTAGCAAGAAGTCATTCTTCAATCGCTGATTTCCATGCTTTCCTCGAGATGATGAAGTTCGCCTGTGTGATTCCGCTTCCCTCCATTCTTGTTTGCCAATTCTCCAGTCACCCTCACAGATCCTTCATACATCACTTTTCCCCTTGTCTTTTGTCAGCCTCCATTATACTGCCACCTTCACCTGTCCATAAGTAAATAGACTTAGGATAAACAAGAAAGCAATAAAGTTAGTATAGGTTAAAATTGATTAATAACATATTTTAATAATTACTAATTATTAATTAATTATTAATTAATCAATTATTAATTAAGATTAATAACTTAGACAGTAATTAGTTAGAAATCAAGTTAGTCTTAAATTAAATAAACAAAACATAAAAATTAAAAATAAATAAAATACAGTAATAAACAAAACATATATAATAAAACAAAATATTAAAAACATATTAAAAACAAACATATAACAAAATATATATTAAATAATATAAAACAAATAAAAACAAATGAAATAAAATGAAATAAATAAAACAAAACACAAAACTAAAACACAAATATTAAAAAACAATTAAAAATTAAAACAAAACAAATCTTAATTTACCCTAAGTCTAAACCTACACTACCCCACTCCCTACCCACGCATACCCCCTCGCGTCACTCCCCACCATCCCCACTTCACTCTCCACTCCCCAACCCCCCTTACTACTCCCTCACTCAACCACCCATAACTAATACCACCTAAATCCCCACGCATTTTCATTTACCCTACCTCCATCACATACCATAAAAAGTAATCTGACGACCACGCCAATTCCCACTGGCAGAGTTCTAAATTTCCAACGAGGGGGGTCCAAATTTAAATTAAAACTCAGGCCAAATCTAAATCCATCTGCTTTGTGCACCGAGATCCACGTGCCCAGTTCACCACGGACTTCCTGGGCACCACAGATTTAACGAGGGGGTCCTGAATTCCATCTCCCTCAGCCAAAAACTCAGATGTTTTTACCATCTTTTGCCAATTTTACCATGCCTTATTCCGGGGGAGATTATGAGCAAACAGAGACTCCATTGTAACCGAGAGGTTTTTTGTGTCGTAACTACCGAGGAACAAAACTCTTCCTTTTATTTTCCTCGCAACGGTCACGAGCAGAGACATTCAAAGGCATCTTCGAAGCCTATTTTTCCATATTTCCCATTTTCCGTTTCAGTCCCGACGCCAGAGCTTCACTGGCCACTGGGACGACGCCGGCTGGAAACCAAAAGAGGTTTTTGTCCACATGCCCATACCCAATCCCTTTCGCTTTTGCCCATGTGTCATCATTGAAGAGAGAATCACGCCTGATCAAACCCCCATTGGAGAAAAATCCACCACTTTTATGGCGTAAAACTCCGAATTTTCCGAGTGGTGGTTATTTCAATGAGGTGGTTGAACCGACTCTAACTTGAGGAGAAGATCGGTCTTATTTATCGGGATGATTTAATGTGTATGGTTGGATCTTTCACTCCCGTGTATAGCAAGTCGTAACATTTTGAATAGATCTCGCCATTAATGAAAGAGGCACTTTAGAGGATTCCCTGCATGTTCACCGGTGATGTGATTTTCTAAGTAAAATGTTTTTCTTTCTCTGTAATCATCTCGCTTTCAAACTAATCTTTTAAGAGTAGCGTATGTTGCAGTATTTATCTTGGATACCATGTTTTTGATTCTAAATATTTTAATGTTCGTCTTCAAAATATCTTCAATTAAGAGATTCTTAGTGCTTGTTAGTTGGAGTTGTTTCCTTATCTTTTCTTTTGACCATCACTTTAATTATTAAAGATCCAATGAATGTATTACCTCACCAGAAGGATTTCTAAAAGGCTTCATGGTATCTCGCAGTTAAGCACCATGCACCCCATAGCCCAATGGGAGAGCTAACGTCTCTAACCAATTCAAAAACACTTTGACAACAAAACCCATGTTCTTCATAACTAGCCTACACTTCCCTAAACAAAGCTATATCAGACAGAGATCCCTCTATGAGTCTTTGAGGGCTAGATCCAATACTCGGTTGCTTTGATAAGTTGCCTGGTGGACTACTCATGTTCTCAAGTACAGAGTGCTAACATGATCGATACTTGATTTAAGAAGTGGGCCTTATTTCATGGGCTCCTGAGGTATGTATCTAAACAGTTAGAATCATAATTTTAGTCTTTAAAACGATATCCCTTCAATAGTTTTGATTGGTTCCAGGTTCTTCCTCCTTTGCATCATGGAATGTGATGAGACTATTCAAGTAAAGGAAATACTGAAGATACATCAATCGTGGTTGAACCTACCTAGAGGGTCTCCAAGCACGTCATTGTGTGGAGGGTGGACCTAGAAAAGGATCTCAAAGCTATTTAATTAAATCGGATAAATGGACTCCACATCCGTATTCTCAAATAAAAGAGGGATGGGGTGTTGTGGAACCCAATGCACTTAAAATCCCTTACCCAATGCCCCTGTCCTTCAAAAACCTCTCCTCCCAAATCAATGGGGGGAGTGCGAGATCATCAATAAACAAAACATGTATGCGCTATATATCAAACCCTCAAGAAACCTTGAAGGAAACATAGGAAAGTCATACAACAAAGGAAGAAATTTCTAGTCAAGAGGTCAAAATCCCCCAACTAGCTACAAGAACCCAGACCTCGATATCTCTAGGAAAAGAAATCCCCATCAATCTCACCTCGGGTCCCCATCCCAAATCATGCATCCTTGTTATTCTAAAGGAAGACTCGCAAGGGGAGTCAGAACATTAGTTGGGTAGGGACTTAGGTTCAAATATCTCGGTCAAAAAGGTAGGAAGGAAATTGAATTGTTGCAAAAGAGAAGAAACAATGAAAAAGGAGAAGCATTTGGGACTCTAGTCCACATTGGAAAGAACTCTCAAGAAGGATGAAAAAGCAAACTGAGGGCCAAGTGGATACATGCCTCCAAAGATGGGGGCACCCAAAAAAACATGTAAATAATGAAAATAGACTCATGGAATTGCATAGATTTGGGGAATAAATAAAAGATAGTCAATAAATCAATTAGTAAAAGCAGAAAAACCTCAAACCCTCTTGATCTAGGAGACAAAAAATGAAGGACTCGTAAGTCCTTCAAGAAAGCAGTTACTTCTGGAAAAAACAACACCAGAATTGCAATCAACTAAAGAGGGGCTTTGAGTGGTCTCTACACTCTATGGAGCCTGTAGCAATTCCAACTGGTGGAGAGTAGGGTTAGTCAACATTGGCTCTTGGTCAATCTGGTGCAAATATCATCAGGAAAGAACTTTTTATTAATAAACATTTATATTCCCAATCAATATTAGGAAAAACATGAATGTTGGAAATATTTGCTTGATTTTTCTAGTGAGAATTCCACCAAAAATTTTATTTTCACCGGGGACTTCAACACCACCATTAATCACTGGGTAAAAAATGGGGGCTCTAATGTCAGGGATCCCTGCTGAGAAAAGATTAAGGACCTTATATCCTACCTAGATATTGTAGACATCAAACCCTCAAAGGGTCTCTACACCTGGTCTAATCTTAGGTCTGGCCCTGGGCATATCGTTGCTAGGTTGGATTGCTTCCTCGTTAACAACTCCTTTTTGGATGAACCTCGCCCCCACCCCCGCCCCCCCATCTCTTCTCTTATTCTCCCCTGGGAAGGTTTTGATCACATGCCCATATCTCTTTTTTCTCAGAGGTAAAATACCTTAGGCCCATTCCTTTCCATTTCAACCCCCTTTGGCTAAGCAATTGTTCCTTCCTCCCCTTGGTATCTTATGTCTAGTGTCGTTTGGTGGTTAGGTCCCCTATTCATATATGGGAGCATAAGCTTATTTTGCTAAAAAAGAAAATCAAGGATTGGCAGAAATTAAGCTTCAAAGCTTAGCTCATTAAAATAAAACAATATCAAGAATAATTGGCAATTGAAAAGCTGGAGGAAGGGCCAATGATCCCCGCCCCGTTAAAAGAGG
>SNQJ01S0041247.1:88272-108881 GCA_010110895.2 Picea sitchensis | reverse complement strand
GATGAAAGAAGGTACAAAAGTTGTTGACCATTTAAATACCTTCCATACCCTTATAGTTCAATTGAATAGTATGGAAGTTAAATTCGAAGATGAAGATAAGGCTATTACACTATTGTGTTCATTGCATGAGTGTTGGGATAATCTAGTCACCTCTATTAGCTTTAGCTCAACAAATGTTCTAGATTTTGATTCTGTTGTGGGAGCTTTGTTGGCTGAGGAGATGAGGAGAAAATCTAATCAAGAAACCTCAACTTCATAGGAGATGTTGGTCAGAGGTCGAACTAAAGAGCATAATGAGAGAATTTTTTTCTCAATCTAAGTCAAGACACAGAAAGGGTAAAGCAAAATTATGGTACTGCATAAAAACAGGACATCTCAAGAAAGATTGTTGGAAGAGAAAGTAATCTACGGAAAACGCTACGAAGGAAGCAAATTTGGCTGTAACAATTTCAGGTATGACTGATCAAGTTTTATCCGTTTCTAGTAATTTACAATATCAATAAGAATGGCAGTTAGATTCAGGTGCCTCCCACCACATGTGCTCACATATAAATTGGTTCATTTCTTACCAATCTGTTGATGAGGGTGTAGTGTTTTTGGGAAATGGTATTCTTTGTAAAATTGTTGGGGTTGGAAGTATTAGAATCAGGATGTTTGATGGTATTTTTAGGGAATTAACGGATGTTAGATATGTACCTGAGCTTAAATCAAATTTGATTTCATTGGGAGTGTTGGATTATTGTGAATATAAGTATACAGGTCAAGGTGGGGCACTCATAGTGTCGAAACGTAGTTTAGTAGTGATGAAGGCAACAAAGGTTGATAACCTTTATAAGATGGAAGGTAGTACTGAAGTGGCATCTAAAGTGAAAGATGTATCTTCCTGTTTATGGAAGAAGCATCAAGGTCATAAGAGCAAGAAAGAATTGAAGGTATCGGTAAGCGGTAAATCATTTCCAGAGTTAAAATCTTTATTTCTGAATTCCTGCCTGTTTTATATCTCTGCAAGTTATGATGGTGGTATAAAGGGATGTTGTGTGTGGGATCCTACTTCTCACAAGGTCATCATTGACAAAGATATAGTATGTATGGAACAACAAAAAGGGTTGATTCAAGATCGCAACGGTAAATTTGTTTGCGTGCTAGATAATTCACTGTATGGCCTACTGGTACCCATGAAAATATACAAGAGGTTTGAATCTTTCATAGTGAGTCAGAATTTTTCAAAGGGTAGGAATGACTATACAGTTTATAGTACATTCACAGTCTTGATGTTATTTGTTAATGATATGCTCGATGCAAGCCAAAGCATGGATAAAATCAGTAAGAAAATGACTCAGTTGGATAGGACAATTCAAATGTGGGATCAAGGAGCAACAAAACAAATTATGTGCATGCAAGTATATAGAGATGGTAATGGTAAGTTGTGGTTGGATTTCAGTATGAACATTGTAAAACCAGTTTTTATCTCTCTTGCTTTCCATTATAAGTTTTCTTCAAGCATAGGTCTTGTCTATAAAGAAGAAAAGGTTATGTCTCATGTAATTTCAGTAGGATGTATGTTGTATGTGATGAAATGGTTAAAACCAAATGTTTCACATGCTAATAATGTTGTCAGATACGTGACAGATTCAAGTGTTGCAGTGAAATGGGTGCTTCAGTGTTTTAGAAACACAAATGTCACCTATAATGGTTACACTGAGATGGTATGTGATAGTTGTAATGTATATTTTACAGGTGTCTTGGATAGAAGGAGATCTATCACCGAATATGCCTCACAACACAGTTTTGAAAGACATGTTGGAGGTGGAGCGACCCCTCAAGAAATTTAAACTTGTGCAAGTCACACAGGTGAGATCATGAAACCAGTTTTATTAGAGAATTTTCAGTGGTGCTTGGCTTCTCTTGGCTTGTAGAAAAGGTGACGAACAAAAGGAAGGAGCAAGGTATCAAGTTCATTGTTTTCAAGGTGGAGATTGTTGGGATTTGGTGACAACGAATTCCTCTAATGATGGATTTGGATCCTATTACTTTGCGTTGGTTGAAACTAGATAAACCAAGTTAGAATATGGATAGGGATTGCATTTAATAATCAGTTTCTTGTAAATGTATATAAATACATGTAAGCCCGTAGAGGCAAAGAGAGAGATAGAGTGAGAACTTTCTAGTCTGTTGTAATCTCCATGATCTGAATAATAAGACAACCGATGCCTATGCTTGGTGGACGTAGCCCAATGTTTGGGTGAACCACGTGAAATCCTTGTGTTCCTTATTTGTGTGATTGTTAATTATCATATGTGAATTGTGTTTTCTGCATTTGCAATTCTAATACACATTATCAATATTAGAGGCACTGGAGCGAGTTGGATCAAATGCAACAACCAACACTTATTGCAATATTCTCTTGTATTCTAGGTACACCATATAAAAGAGAATGGTATAAACTTGTTTGGATTCCTAGTTGGTCCACTTGTATATAACAATATTGCAATATCATCTCTTATGATTTCACACCCCACAGAAGAAAAACAAATTTTAAGGTTGCAAATGAGTTGAACTTTGTCGCGGGCTCATTAAATAGACCTAGATGGTCAAAAACAAATGCAACACTGTCAAAATGAAGGTATATTTGCAAACATTCTTCCATTGAGAATTTGGAACCATGAACTAAATTTATTGGTCCATCTGGCATAATGTCTTGATCAACGAAAAACCAACGACATGAATTGCACCTAAACAGAAGGAACGTGGATGTTGTCTTGTACAAAACTTGGAGGAGGATGTCGATGTTGCCAGTAGGGGTTCATGATGATGTAAATACTAAAAATGATGTGTGCAACAATGGAAAATGCAGACAATGTATGGAAAAATACTTTCAAGGAGAGAAAGTCTATGGAAGTGTGTCCTTCAGGAGAGGGGACAGATTTTTGGTGATAGTTTAGTGGAAATCTGATAGTGAAGTTTGCATAAAATATAATTTTTTTATAAGAAGATTCTATGTTCCTGATAAATATTGAGCTTTGTGTTTGTTGATAAAAACTTTGAATTCTGTTGAAGCTTGTTATATAATAACAAAGCGAATCCTTTGAGAGGTTGGAAACTTGTTTCCTGAAGAACTGCCCCATCCTAATAGCAGTAATCGGAGGTCTCTAAGCTACCTACTTATGAGCATGCCACGAAACCCTGAGCTAACAAAGAAAGATCCCACCCTCTCTATTTGGCTGCGTGGATGGATGGTTGCAATTTCAGGTTTCATGTTTGGGTCAGCATAATTGAACATACAAAATGAACCTGGTAGATGCCTTGGACGTCTCAGTGAGGCCACATTGCCTCATACATGCAATAACGTTCTCATGAGATGTTAACAACAATGCAACTATTTCCTTTCTCATAAGAGAGGACACCTCAAACGTATGCGATTAACACGAGCTTCTCATAGCTAAGTACCATCAAACATTATTATTATTTTAAAATGTGTCTCTCTTTGAATGCCCTTCTGCATACATTTCTTGCTAAATTGAATAGATGAATTGTTATTTTAAAATTTTATTTATTATTTTTTATAAAATTTCTATATAATTAAAAGTTAATAATAAATTAGTTATATAAAATCTTTTTTAAAAATAGATTTTGAAAATATTTTTTATATAATATTTAAATATTTAAAAAAATGAAATTATATCCTATTTAATTGTTTTAAAAAAATAATTGAAACAATTTAATATATGTGTATTTAATAACAATAATTTGAGCCAAGCTAGTTTAAAATATTTGGATAATTTTGTTAAGTTTCATCTTAACCAATAGTCACATTTTACTATTTGAATGAAGAACATAGAACATAACATCACAACAATACTTTATTATAAAGAACTCAACTATAACTAAAGTCTATCCAATCAACAATGCTAAATTTCAACATTGTGAACAAAAGAATTAAAATTAATTTGTAAATATTTTTATATAATGATTATGATGAAAATTGTTATTTAATTCACTAAGCATAATAGTCACATTTTACTATTTGAATGAAGAACATAGAACATAACATGGCAACAATACTTTATTATAGAAAACTCAAATGTACTATCCAATCAACAATGCTAATTAAAATTAACTTGTAATTTTTTTTATATAATGATTATGTTGAAAGCTGTTATTTAATTCACTAAGTATAATGATCAAACTTTGAAATATTTAAAATAATTAATAATATTCTAAAATATAAACCAAATAGGCAAGAGTTTTTATGTTGGCATGATACATAATATTCACAATGTGTTATAATAATTTATCACTTATCACAAACTTTAGTTTACTTTAAATGAGGTATACTTAATTCCAATATCCATAAAAGAAGGAAAGCTATCCAACAATATTGATAGAACAGTGTTTAATTGGAGATTCTATTCAAATATCAAACTTACTTATTACTCCACTTGATTTATTAATGGCTTTAAATTATTATTTTTATCAATTTCCAAACCTACTTAAGCAGGGACTAAGCTGTTATATAACACCTGTTAGTATAAACCATCTATTATTACTCCTACAATAAAAACTGACTGATGGGTTCCACAGTCAAGTCAAAACTCAATGACCTTTCATTAACTTTGTATTTTTATTATAAAGTTTTTCAAACTTTTAACAACTAGCACAACCACAAGTCACTCGTGGCCCGTGAACGTCGAAATAACCAAGCTCTGGGCATTAAATAATTGCAGAACCCTACACATTAAATAATCGACGTGGTAAGAGCTCGAAGCAGGAAAATCCTACCCAGTGAATAATAATTGTAGTAAAAATAATGGTTGGTAAACTTGGGCTCTCTAGAAAATGAAACGTTAATCACTGAGAGGTGGCAATCAACTATCTATCATAGTAAATTTCAAATATGATTTAAGTAAAAGTAAAAAAATAAAAATGTAAACGGATGTCTTTATAATAGTGAGGAAGTTAGTGGTTGAAATCACAACCATTGATTTATTGGGAGGACTAAGAATATTCCGGTAATATTTAATCTTGTCCATACAAAACTGATTAAGCATTAAAAACATATTAAATGTGCCCATTATCAATAGATGTAGGCCTTTAGAGGTAAATATGAAATTAGAATTTTTTTTTTTTAATGTACAAATTATATTCTTATCTGATGATTAGTCCAAAAAATTATATTATATAAAACATTAAAATATGGTTATGCAATGAATTAAAATATAATTAAAAATTACAAATTTGAATGAAATTAGAAAAATGTTTGTTTACAATGTGTAAAAATGATATTCTTATCTGGTTATTAGTCCAAAAGAAACATTGTTTATACAATTTAAATCTGGTTCTGCAATGAATTAAAATATAATTAAAATTACAAATTTGAAAAAAAAAAAAATGATATTCTTATCTTGTTATTAGTCCACAAGAAACATTGTTTAGACAATTTAAATTTGATTCTGCAATGAATTAAAATATAATTAAAATTACAAATTTGAAAAAAATACCGCCACCTAATCTTGGTAATGGCTCGGCCAAATGAACTGTCCCTAGTCTTGGGAATCGCGCTGCCTTGGACTGTTATTCTCACGATTAATGCTCTGCTAAACCAGAAAAGTAAACCACGTGAACTCCACAGAAAACAAATGAAGTTTAGACTTTATTATCCACCCTATACCGACAGAAAGCAAGAGCACACGTGTAATAAAACCAGCTCCAGCAGGTTACCAGGCCCTTGAATATGGTAAGAGGAGATCGATAAACCATGTTTTTCTCATGTCTGGGAATCGTCGCTTGAAGTGGGCATAACATGGATTCCCACTCAGTCATTTACTTATTGGTTTTTATTTCAACAAATATTTTTTTTATTGTATTAGTCTGATTCATACCAACTTTTAATATGGTTGGAATTTTTGTTCCAGTAGGTTTTGAATGGGTGACTTAACATCATAGAGTGTTTTAACAGTACACTTAGACTGTCCTATATCTGAAGACAAATATTAATAGTTTTTGACATTGAGAGATTAATTCTTTTGGCATTGAATCTACATTTTACATGATTAGTATACACCAAAGGTTTTAGTTTTTACAGTTAATTATAATGTTACTTGAGTTTTTTTGAAGATATAAAATACAGAAATATTCAAAGTTTTAAGTGGACATTTCACCCATCTCAAACCTTCTTTTCTATTATTATTTTAATTTTATTTGTCCTCAATCAAACCCTCTTTTCTATTATTAAAACTAATAATGACTAAAGTGTCCACTCAAAACTAATAATAATTAAAATATCCATTCAAAACATTAAACATTTCAATATCTCCAAAACAAAATAAATTAATTAATTAATTAACACTCAACTAAAAAAACATTCAAGTACATATATTTAAATATTTTGCAATATCTTTTCCAACCATCTGTTTCATAAATATTTTCCATTCTGTATCCTTTAACAATAACAAGTTCTACAAAACATAAAAGCCATTAATGCAAAACAAGTTCTACAAAATATAAAAGCCATTAATGCAAAAGAAGATTAACCTCGGAAGAGAACACGCCAGAGGTTGCCATCTCCAGTTCTCCTAATCATAATCTAGTCTTCCATTCTTTCTACAGTTTTCTCTGCCTCGAGAGTAAGGGCATTGACCAGCAGGATATAAAGGAGAGGAGGCATCGCAAACCCTAATCAGAATCTTCTTCCATTTTTTCTACAGTTTTCTCTGCCTTGAGGGTAAGGGCATTGACCAGCGGGATAAAGAGGATAGGAGGCATCGCAAACCCATGTCCCTGAGAACAGATATCATTCTCTTGCAACTCTTTTACTGAACATTGAATGATTGAAATTGAGGTGAACTCTGTCCTTCGTCTCCGCAGGTATTTCTTCATGTGGAGTATCACATCAAATGGGAGAGACATTCCGCATAACACCAGAGTCATTGAAGGGATGACCATAAAAAATCTTGGACGTTGTATACAGTTGGAAATCCTTACTACTTTCTTCGTCTGAAGAAGAAGCAAACGCATAGGCAGTGTTTCCTGCAAGGAAGAGGCGGCGGATGAGATACTTGTTTTAGCCACGGAGACCTAAATGGTGTCCTCGGTTGCACCTCTCCAGAGGCGATAAAATTTTACTTATCTGCAGTTTTTTATTTTATTGGTTCCTCTTCTTCTTCCAGGTCATGCAACGTAAGAGACGAATATCTCCACCACCAAATTTAGAGGCAAACGGATCTAAAAAATGCAGAGCGAGTTTAAGCTAAGGCTGGCCTTGACTGAGTTTAAGCTAAGGCTTTCTTTGGTCCCTGCCCAGTGTTGAAAGGCAGCGCGGGCCGTTTACATGCATTCTCTTCCTACAAAAACATAAATCTTTGTGCTGAAAAAATTTGAAGCTTCTCTACAATCTAATCTTTACAAGCCATACAACGGAGGTATTTTTAATCTACTCTTTCACAACCATACAGCGAAGCGAAAAAATAACCTGCCTGCAATGCTAAACGGAATGTATGTTTGTTAGGGTTTTCCGCGTATGATAATCTCTCCATTTTACGGTAATGCGCCGAGTGTAGGGTAAATAGTTTCCTCAGAGACAGTGGAGGAGGTCTCGAGAAACCGGAAACTTTTTAAGATTCTGAAACGTGTGCACCATGTGGTTTCACTCGAATTTTTAAATGGTGTAATTTTTTTTGTCATTGCATACCACGGGCTTCACTCGAGCGTTTCCTGACATTATGCCCGCTCTTAGTTCTCGATACCATTGGTTTTGTTTATCTGAACCCATGGTATTCATGCTTTTATGGCATTTAACCTAAAGCTACCACCGAATATCACAACTGCCACGAAGGTAGCTAGGCGTTGAGAAATGAATGGAAAGGATGATAGTGCCAATCCCAGGGTGCACAAGCTTAAAAAAATAAAAAGTACTTCCCATATTTTGAACAATCCAAAATTCATGGATGATAGTGCCAATCCTAGGGTGCATAAGTTTTAAAAATTAAAATGTACTCCCCATATTTGGAACAATTCAAAATCCATGAATTTTAATTAGAAAGTACTTCCCATATTTGACAATCCAAAATCCATAAAATTATGGATATGATCAAATCCACTGATAGAGAGTATAAAATTTAAATAAAAATTAACATAAAATTTAAATAAAAACAAATTCAACTTATCTTATCATTTATTTTGATTAATCTATAATGAATTAATAAAGTTTGTAAATATTAGGTTTACAATATGTTTAGATTTTAAAAAGAGATGAGAAGACTGAAATAAGAAGTTAAATGTGTTTAACAATTCATTCAATTTAAAGATTAAATATGTTAAAAATATTTAAGTGGAGTTTATGTAATATTTTTATTTATTATTATTATGTTTACATCATTTTTTCTATTAATTTTTTTCATTAATATAATGTATAATATAAATGGTAGAAAAAAACATTAGATTTAAAACTATTTTCTTTATTTCAAAGATTGTATATTTTTTCTCTTCTAAAATTATGTTTCAAATAATTAAATAAAAATACATACAAATCATATTTTTTGAAATACCAAAGACATTATTTCTCAAAGAAAATATTTAATAAAATAACTAACTCTGAAATTCTCTCTTATATTTATCTCTACAAACTTCTAATTTTTATTTATTTATATTAAGAATTTCAAAATAAAACTTAAATACTAATAAAATTATTTCCCAAAAAAAACATTTAATAAAATAAATAAATGTGAAGTTCTCTCTTCTATTTATCTCTACAAAGCTCTAATTCTTATTTATTTATATTAAGAGATTCTTAATAAAATAGTTATCCTACAATATTCAATATCTCTGAGGTTAAAAAARATTAACTCATCAAAGGATTTCAGATTTGAAAATAACCTGATACAATGTCTTCAAATATAAGTATATATTCAAYGTCAATTTTTATAAGGAAAACTCAACTTTTAATTATATTATATTAAATGTTAATTTTAATTATGATATGTTAAAAGATAATTTCAAATTTATTATATTAGATGTTAATTTTAATTATGATATGTTAAAAGATAAATTGTGTTRATTACTTAAAATTAATTTTTATTAATTCTAAAAATATATTGTTTTCAAACTAAACACTAATGATACTTAATATTTAGAGATCATTATGAGACTAAACGTTAATGATATCAAATATGTATAGTTAAGACTAGCTTGAACAATGTATAAACATTGATTTTATTTTTTTTAATTCAAAGTATTAAATATTAAATATTATTATATTTGATTGAATTATTAAATGATATTTATTCAAAAAGGTTAATAACATTTTTCACAWTAATATAATTAAACATGATTAATACTTATGATTAATTCTTAGATGTATCATAAATTTATATTTTTTTAATATTAAATTATAAAAATAAAATAGAAATATAAAATAATAGTTTAAATTTTGAATTTTTAAATATTAATAATTAAAAAATAAAATAATAAAAAAAAATTGATATTATCAATTTTTTAAATATTAATATTTAGATGAGTACAATAATATAAATATTTTGGTCTATCATGACTTTACACTTTCTTTTTAAATATAAAATTATAAAAAATTAAAATGTGAAAAAAATATATATTAAAAACTAGACATACAAAAATATGTTATATCAAATTAATATAAAATTATAATTTTTAGGTTAAAACATGCAACATCAAATTAATATAAAGTATGAATTTTAAAATTAAAACATGATTAAATTAAAAACATAAAGATAAAAGATTATATTTTGCGATTCTTATTTGTTAATATAAATAATTCTATTAAAATTAATCACATTAAAAAGGAGAAAAAGTTAAATTATTTAAAAATACAATGACTTGATTAATTAAACATGAGGAAATATCAAAGTTGAGTTAGTGTATAAACTTATTTATACTTTCTTACTCTACCATCTAAAGTTAAACTTATATTTTCCACTATTAAATTTAAATTCTTCTCCATAAAAATCCATAAATAATACAATAATTTTTCAATTGAACATGAATTAATCTCTTAAAAATAATTTTCTCCATTAACATGTTTATGCCTTCTTCAACTATAGTTCAAAGCTAAGTTCATATTTTACACTATAAATTTAGATTATTATCATTAAAAATGTATAAATAATATAATGATTAGATAAATTAAATATGAGGGAATATCTTAAAGTTAAATTTTAAATTTCTTTAATAACTTGTTTATGAATTATGGTTACATAATCCAAAGCTAAAACGATATTTTTGATTATTTAATTTTGATTTTTGAAATAAAAAAATTAAATTTTTTATTTATTTATTTTTAATTCCACATTTTAAGTGGGACTATTTTAAGTGGGACTTTAGCATTTGGATGAATTATTTTCACTATTATAGTAAGAGTCACATAGTGACGGATGGTTCGTGGCACGGAAGATGGAGCGCTTAGGCTGCGGTTTTCATAGTTCTTATCTCTAGCCTGCGGTTAATTTTTACCCTCCTCTTTACTGTTCCTGGCCTGACCTTCTCCCACTCCCCTTTCTCGGTGGCCTTTCCCAACACCTTCTCGACAATGTAGGATCTCTCGATGACCGCCCAGTCTGCTGGCGCAATGAAGACAACTCTGGTGGACGTCGTGGCAACGAAGTTTTTGGCCGGTGGAGGACCACTTGAACAGTTGGCGGGCACTGGGGAGCACTGGGGACTCTCCTCTTTTCCTTGCGTTCCTTCTCAGTATGCACCGGTGTCCACTCCTTTTCCCTCTCTGCCGGGGCCTTCGTCTTCTACAACAGTCGTTTTACCCCCTCTCAGTCCGCTACAAGCTTCTGACATAGACTGGGTAAACTCTATTGAAGGAAGACTTATTCACTCTACCTTGGAGCCCGCCCTTGATTGTCCTCTCTCCAGCAATGACCCAGAACCCTTAGTCGGTATAGGACATGATGTCCCTCCCCCTTTTCCCTTAAACAAGGGTTTCATTTCTGCTCGGCTTGAACCGAATGAGTACAGTGGATGGAGCATACCTACTCCACCAGGGAACCCTTAAAGAAGTCCCCAGATATCTTGGAAGGAGCTACTCGAGCCAGAGAAGTAGGATCCAGGTTGAAGAGAAAAATCTTAAAAACTAAAGGAAGGGTTCGAAATCTCGCACTCAAAGAAGACTTCGAGATGAATCAGGTTTCCAAGATGGCAAATCAAATGATTGTAGGACGTATGAATGGCAGAATTTTTTCGGTGAAAAATATTCGAGATTGGATACATTCTACTTGGAAGGATGATCTTGGATACCTACAGGAGCTGGTGGAATTAAACAAAAACCGGTATGCATTCACATTCCAGAAAAGTGAGCACGCCAAATGGGCGCTAGGTAAAGCCTGGAGCATCAACAACTCTCCGCTTCTTCTCAAACCTTGGAGTCCGCTTTTTGACGCAAGAACAGAACGTCTTGATAAAATTTCGGTTTGGGTAAGGCTACCAACACTACCTTTCCATCTCTGGCCCTTAGATTATTTCAAAAAAATTGGAAATTTTTTAAGAGACGTCTTGGACGCGGACTTGATCTTTTAAGAAACTAAACAAAGGAAGGTAGCAAGAATTCTAGTAAATCTGAACATCAGGGAAGGTCTTGGTGAAGAATTGGATCTTAGTTGGGAAGAATATAACTATGTTCAAAAATTGGACTATGAGAACATACCTTTTAGGTGTCGAAGGTGTCATCAGTATGCGCATCTTATAAGAATTGTAAGCTATCTTTAAGGACCAGAGGAACAATGTATGGAAGGTTCAAAGATTCTCAAAAGTTTTTTGGTTTAATGGAATCCGCTCTCAATTCACAAAGGGACCAGGGATGCCAAACTGATATCCTTACAGAATAAATATATGTAGATTTTGTCCATCATTGCTCAGAAATGGCTCCTTTACGACCTCAATGAAGTCCAGTTCTAGCAGAAACCACTTCTTTCCTGGATGCAGGTACCTCCTCTAACCCTGTTCCTTCTATTATTGTTTTAATAAATAATATGTCTATAAAAGGCCCTTAGTGGATGATATCTCCTTCCATTCCCCCACTCCCTCCCCTCTTTTTCGCCTCCCCCTTTGCTCCCTCCCTTCCCCGCTCCTTCTCTGGCCTCCTCTGCATCCTTTCTACCCTTGGAACCCCCTTCTATGCCTTCAGCCCTGGTCTTGGAGGATTCCACTACGTCCTCGTCTGATACGTCCTCAAGGCATTATTTATTGAGATCCCTGAACAAAGAACACTCAGGAGGATTAGCCTTGGACCCGATTCCAGCAAAGAAAAGTGGGAGAGGCAGAAAAAACCTCATTTCAAAGGCCCAGAAGAAACCCAATATCGATATTTTAGTAGGAAAACAAGTCTCTATTGAAAGGGCGCTTAAAGCAAGGCAAACCCTCGGAAAGGGGCCTTGATGAAGTTATGTTGTTTCAATTGTAGGGGATTGGCTTGCCCCCTCAAAAGACCAGCCCTAAAAAGGATGATCCTAGCAGAACATTCAGATGTCCTTCTCCTTCAAGAAAACTTGGGGGAAGGGGCTGAATTTTTCAACAGACTCTCTACGCTACTACTAGATTGGAGTTTCATTACACTGGATTCTTTCAGGAGATCAGGAGGACTAGCTATTGGTTGGAAATCCCGCACTATAAAAGTCATCAACTCTTGGGGTTTTGACTCTGGCCTCGGTATCACAGCTACCTCGAAGGAACGTGAAGAACCCCTCAATATTATAAACATCTATAGACCCTATCATAACAAAGGCCCCTACTAGGTCAATCTCTTCTCCAAGTCTTTCTTAAAAGAAAAACTCTTAATCTTGGGAGGAGACTTAAATTTCTCCTTGGTTTTTAAAGAAGTATGGGGAAATCATGTGATAACGGATCCCCTTTCTAGTTACTTCAGACAAAAATTGGTGGAACACAACTTTCTAGATATTGAGCCAGTCAAATTCAAACCTACTTGGAGAAATAACAGAGTGGGAGAAGACAACATAGCCAAAAGATTGGACCGTTTTTTGATAAACGATACACGTATTGAAAAATCCTTTCAATTGAAACAATAGGTCATAGGGGAATCTCATATCATTACCCGATCTTCCTTGAATTAAGAACTAGGATGAATAAGCCACCCAGTCGTTTCAAATTCAATAGAACATGGCTCAATGATGACACTTTTTTAAAGTTGGTAAAGGAGAATTAGCGAGTATATAACCCAGTGAGCAATGGGGCAACAAGTTTACACTTTGTCAAAAATATTACCTAATCAAAGAGAAAACAAAGAGTTGGGCTCATCAGAAAAATCTAAAGGAGGATTTGGAACCAAAAGAGATGGAATCACAGTTAAAACTTATCTTGGAAGAAGAAGGTGGTGGTTATGACTCGAAAATTGCCAAAATAAAATTGCTTAAACTGGAAGAAAGGAGAAACAKACTCTTAAAGGAAAAAGAAGAAACCTAGAGATTAAAAAGCAGAGGCACATGGTTGAAGAGTGGAGATGAGAACACAAAGWTTTTCCAAGCTTATGAAAAGGGAAGGAAATGATCAAACTCAATTTGGTAGCTAAAAGACCATGATGGAAAAAAGGAGCATACTTTTGAAGGAATGGAAAGAATTGGAAAAATAAAATTCCAAAAAATCTACAAAGCAGAAAAMAAGGCCACTATCGAAGAAGTGATCTGAATGGCACAGTACTTTTCTCGATTTACAACTAAGGAAGACAAAAGATTTCTTATGGAAAAGGTAACCTTGGAAGAACTTAAGGATGTAATGAACAATTTTCAAAAGGACAAAAGCCTAGGGCCAGATGGATGGAAAATTGAGTTCTTTCTGGGCTTCTTTGATTTTATTGGACAAGACATATTAAGCTTAGTTAAAGAGACAAGGCTTTCCATAAAAATGCCACTTAGTTTAAACTCTACTTTCATTTCCCTTATTCTAAGAAAGGACAATCCGGACTCCCTGGATGACTTCAGGCCAATCTCTCTGTTCAACTGTATCTACAAGATCATTTCCAAAGTCTTAGCAAGATGACTTAAGAGAGTAGTTTTCTGATAAAATATCACTTGAACAGTTTGGGTTCCTGGAAGGCAGACAGATTCATGAAGCAATAGGAGTGGCATAGGAAGCCTTACACAATATAAAGACTAGGAAGCTAAAGAGTGTGGTGCTAAAAATTGATCTATCCAAAGCCTATGATAGGGTAAGTTGGCTTTACATCCGACTGATTTTAACGCATTTAGGGTTCACAGTTCTTTTTATTAGTTGGATTATGTGTTGCATTACAACTGTGTCATTCTCAGTGCTCATAAATGGTTCAGCGACATCCTTTTTTAAATCTGAAATGGGCTTAAGACAAGGATGTCCACTTTCTCCACTACTTTTCCTTCTCATTGTTGAAGGTCTAAGAAGGGATCTTGCAACAGAAAAACGGTATAGTTCCTTTCCAAGGATCAATATCTCCAATAATCTACAAATTACACACCTTCTCTTTGTAGATGACATCCTCATCTTCAACATGGCAACAACAGGGGAGGTAGAGACTCTAAATAACACTATGAATATTTTCTCCAAAGCCACAGGAATGATTATAAATGAAGGAAAGTCTACCCTTACATCCTCCGGCCTCTCAAAAATGGAAAAAAGACAGTTTCGACATTTTTCCCCTTTTGAAGAGAAAACTATTGATGAAGGTCTGCAATACTTGGGTTTCAATTTGAAACCAAATGATTATAGGAAGGAGGATTGGACATGTCTTCTCAAAAAATTAGAGAAAAGGTTAAGTTCTTGGAGTCATAAACAACTTTCCAGGGCTGGCAGATTGGTCCTAGTAAAATCAATATTGGAAGCCATCCCAGTGTTTTGGATGTCTCTGTCTTGGATCCCAAAAGGAACTTTGGAGGCATCTAGAAAACTCTCTTTTAGATTTCTGTGGGGTGGAAAGAAATATATACATGTGACCCCTTGGGTAAGTTGGAAAAGGATTGCAATCCCAAAGGCACTAGGAGGCTGGGGCTTAAAAAATATACACGTTTTCTCCAAACCTTATCTGCTAAAGGGGGATGGCGCCTACTCTCTACAAACATCCTATGGAAAAAGGTAGTCACAAGAAAGTACATTGAACCATACTTAATGGAGTCTTGGATAAGAGGAGATCAGAAAACTCTCAAAGGACCTTCAAATATTTGGAAGGAAGTTATAAAATATTTCTCTGTTATAGGGGATGGTCTTGCTTGGAAGGTAGGAAACAGACTTCGAGTAATATTAGGGGCAGATCCCTCAACGGAAAGCGAAGGGAAACACTTACTTTCAGATCATCTAATTTTCACTTTAAAACAAAAACGACTTGTTTCCTTAAACTCACTTGCTGACCAGTCTTCCACTAACCTATGGGCTCAAGGTTGGAAGTCTTCCACCGATCTTGACTTAAACTTTGAGGATTCAATGGAATTGGAGAGTTACCTAACAACCCTAAAAACTTCACAGACCAGGCTAAAAGAACAAGAAGATGAATTGGTGTGGGATAGAAATGATTCAGGCATCTACACCCCAAATGAAGGATATTTACACTTAATACAAGAACCTTCCCAAGAAGAACCAGTCTGGTGGTGGAAAAAGATTTGGAATATCAATGGCCCTGTTAAGTCAAAACTTTTCTGGTGGAGTGTTCTATCTAACAAAGTCCCAACCTGTGACATACTCTAGAAAAGAAATTTTGTTGGACCAGGTAGATGCTCACTATGCAACTCTGAGGGTGAAATTGCACAACATCTTTTTCTAGATTGCTCATACTTAAAAATGGTTTGGACATAAGTTTCAGGTGATCTGGAAAAAAAATTACAGTGGGAAGGCCACACCTTAAAACAAGCCGCGAAGAACTGGTGGGAAAACACTTCTTACAAAAGATACAGATTAATTCCTTTGTTGATCACCTAGGGAGTATGGCTAGCAAGGAATGAATCCATCTTCAATGAGATGACTATATCTCCTGGAAAAACCTCACTAAATAGTTTAGCAATATTCTCCTCCTTTGTTCCTTCGGAAGGAAGAAACAAAAACATAATGATAAAAGAAGTAACAATTGAAAAATCAACACCTTGGGTTTTTTTTACGAAGCATCCCAACAATACACCTGTGGAGGAGGAGGTATACTATACTTCTCAGACACACACTACTACACCTTAACGTCTGGGTTGGGAAATGGAACAAATAATTATGTTGAATTAATGAGCCTCAAACTACTCTTGGCATTTGAACTAGAAAAAAATTGCAAAAAGATAACAGTTTTTGGAGACTCAAAAAATGCAATAAACTGGATAAATGGAACTCAAATATGCAACAATATCAGACTTTCTAATATTGTGGAGGACATAAAAACATTGCAGAATGTTTTTTATTCTTTTTCCTGTCAACATGTCTATAGGGAAAGAAATGAAGAAGCAGACAGGGCATCGAAAGAGGGCACACACATGGAGGTGGGCCACTAGAAGATCACAGAGTTCTTAAATAAACAAATTCAAGATCAACAAAGATTTTTTTTGTAAATCACTGAAACATTCACTGTTTCAAGATTTTGGTTTGACAAAACTATGAAAGATACTATGGGACAAAGAAGACATAACTACATGCTCTGAAGAATTACAGGTTTTGTAATGATTTTGAAAAATCCTGCGGGATGAAGAAGACAGAGCTTTATGATATGAAGTATACATGCATACTATATCACAAGAATACACTATTAGGTGTATCTACAAAATGTAATTTTGATCATCATAATGAAAAATTACGCTTTTTTCTACGGAAAAAAAGAGTCACATAGTGGAATTGAATGAAAAAATAACATAGCATGTCTCAAGAGGCATAAGACATGCTTGAAAAATTGTATAGGATGTCTAAGATTTCTTTGTGTATTGAAATGTGAAGAAATGACATCAATGAAAAGGACATTCGATCATAGGAAAAGGAAAAATGTATTTGCAAAGGGAGTGAGCTTCTAGTTCATGAATACAATTTTTATAGAAATGGGGTCATGGTAGATAATGTTTTTTTGTGAAATGCCTAAATGGAGCAGGTAATGAAGGGATTGATGGAAAACATTTGAGAACATAGTGGCTCAACTACACTAGAGAAATAAATTTCCTATACAACTATTAGGGCTTTTAGCATGTACACATGGAATTTCACCTAATTATCCAAACAAAAAAGGATAATAATTGACATGGGCTTTTTAAAGAAAGAATGGAATGGATGTTAGTTCTTTGCGAAACCAAGGAACTAGATTTACCATGCCTAGCATTAGTTCTAATTCTAATAGTCCATATGTTTATCTCTCATTTTTTTAATATGACTTGGAGTAAGAAATGCTTAGATAATTTCTTGGGAAAAAAGACTTTAGAATATAATATGGAGTTTGATCTCTACAATTCAGAGCACATTTCGTAGCAATGGTCTATTAATCCTTGTTGGTGATTTTTTGTTGGTCTACTTGTTATTGATCGTCTCATTAACATGTATGTTATAATTTTTTTGTAGGGTGCATTTTAGTGTTCTAGGTATTCTTTGTTTTACATATTTGCAAAAAAATGAAATTGGTTAAAGAATATGCTTATTGATGATGGTAATGTGACTTTAGTTAGAATTTGTTGATTGATATGACTTTGAAGCAAAGAATTATTAGATATTAAGGGAAACAAGATTTTAGAATATAATATGGATTTTGATCTCTACAATTGAGAGCACACTTGGTAGCAATGGTATATTTAAATTATTTTGTTCTTATTTGTTGGTTTACTTGCTACTGATGAAATAGTTAACATGTATATTAGAGTTTTTTTTTTGTATGGTGCATTTTAGTGTCATATATTCTTTGTTTGGCATGCTTGAAAACATACAAAAATTCCAAAGAAGATTCTTATTGATTGTGGGAATGTGATTTTAATTAGAATTTATTGCTTCCATGTAGATAAACATTGTTCTTCATGATAACCAAGCACAAATGTTTTTTCAAGGAGTTCCTTTGTTTCGAGAAGATGATAATTGATAGACACAAAATTATGTGGTAGACCCTTTTCATAGTATTGGATCACTTTCCTAATAATTGTTTTTCCTTCAACGTTGATTTGAAAGTAAAGAAAAGAGTGTTATCCATAAGACCTATTATGTTATAGCAATTATAAAAGACATGCATGTGATAAAGCTAAGGTTAAGTGTTTTCCTTTAAAGCTATATTTAGCTTTTGATATTTTTCTATAGTAACTTTCTTTATTATATTGTTGATACTTGTGTTAATGAACAATAGGTGAAATTGTCTTAAATTGGGATTTTCTTCTTTCATATTCATAGGCATTTATAGCAAGTTATAGTAATGCCTTGTGACATAATTGACCTACCAAATCTTCATTTTCTTGTCACATTTACTTAATATTTGATTTCAATTGCTATAGATTAACGACAAATGCTAGGGACTTGATTTGTTGTGACAATGATATACATTGATTTTCGTATTTATAGAACTAATCCATATTCTTCTCATTTTAAAATCCTGCTAGCACTATATAGTTTTAAATACTAATAACATTGATATATTATAGAGTTTTAGATAATAATAACATTCATAGTTTTTTATCAAGACTTATTAGATAATTGAAACACGCTATTTAATCATGATTACAAAGGAATACAATGGTGATTATATGTACTTCATAATTTTCTTACTCTTTTATACTTTCAATAAGACATCGACATCATGATAGATACTTAGGAAGGATTAGCACACAAATAAGACTATCTGGTGCCTATATTAGGAAATATACATGCAATTGGATTCAAAAGTACTCATGCATGGAAACACAATCAATCAAAAACAACCTAGACTAACAAAGCTTTCTTGGGGCATTAGGAAACTTTAACTACTACTCTCAACAATGAAATAATTCAAGAAAAGAAAATTTTCACTTACCTTCAAGCACAAAGTTTCTAAAGGTTTATTCCTCGTTGAGATAGGGAAGAAAATACCATAGAAGGCCAAACAAAATAAGTGAAAATGCTCTAAGATATAGTCATTTGGAAAACTACTTAACATAGGAAATATCAACTAACAGGTGAAGCTCAATACACTGGCTATAAGATGAAGTAGAAAGAGACATTCTAGACAAGTATCTCTCAAGAACTTTGACATTGTGCAATTTCTCTATGAAATCACTAGTCATTTTTATTATCATTGACAAAAAAGATACAACACCTTCTTGATGCAGACAAGATTGAAAATGGTTTACTATTTCCCATTGTACCTCAATTGATGTATAACATAAATGTACCAAAATTGCTAATGCATCAAACAAGTAATCAAGTACTCTCCCGGTTCATAGTAAAGTTTCTTAATCAAAACAAATGAGCCCTAAAAAACACATGGTCAATTTCTTGGGCATTTGATTACATTATTGCAAAACTATTAAATGAATTTAGGTATAGTGCTTTATTCAACTTTTCCCCCTTTTTACTTAGACCAACCATATTGCAATGATGGGAATATACAACAAATTAATTTTAGTATACAAATGAGAAACAATAATAGAAGTAATGAAGGTCTGTGATATATTAGCTAAAGTATTGCCTAACAGAAGCAAGTATGAGTAATTTTACATGTCACAACAATGACAATGCAAACAAGCAAGAGATAAGCAAAATTACGAAAACTTGTATAAAGAAAAGGAAATCTGCAATTAAGAAGATATAGCCAATGTCAAATATGAACACAGAATAAAAAAAGATTTATAAAGCATACAAATATATATCTTGAGCACAAATAAATGGAAAATTGCGACACACATGCAAAAAAATATGAAGCAATGGGACAACAAAAGGGCATTTCCCACTTGCAAATTAGGGTTTTTCCAAACATTCAAGGCACCATTTTGTTCACAATGTAACCATCAAAAGGAGATATTTTTCCAATTTAGACAATAAAAACAACGAAAAAAAATTCATGCCATATTGTTTAGAAAACAAAGTTTTGAACTATGACCAAAAAGTATTTTCATAAACCATACATTGAAACTAAGTCGCACATTGAAATAGAGATAGTTATAGCCACCATAATGTTGAGGAGATACCTTTCCTAAATGGATAGGACTTTTAGTAATGAAAAAGTTGTTGATACATTTAGTCAATTTTGTTGTGTTCTTTTTCTTGTTTCTTTTTTTTTCTTCTTTGGTGAATTGGCATGGGAAAAAAGATTTAGATAAATAATTATAGATTTCTATGTATATGTATATTGCATCAAGGAAACAATGAAGCAATATGTCCTTTGGTATATTGAATATTGTTAACACTAATACCTTTTTTTTCAATCTTTTCAACAAAAGAACATTTTTAAATGTGATTTTTTTCACATCATGAAAGAGGCACTAGCGACATGGGTCTCTACAAAACCATTTTTTTCACAAATATATAGCTATATTAGAGTTCTAATTTATACTACAAGTCACTAAGTATATATTTATTCAAAAGAATACTAGTTTACAATAATTGATCCCTTATTTCTAAGAAGAGAAATGGAATTGCAAATGTGTAAGAAATCACTAAATTGATATAAGAGAGGGACTATCATCACAATAACAAAA
>SNQJ01S0041247.1:66597-82133 GCA_010110895.2 Picea sitchensis | reverse complement strand
TATTTCTATTGCTATTCTTATATCATTTATGTGTATTGTGAAGATTATGCTGGATATTTTATTGTTATTCTGCCATTTCTAGCATTTTATTTATGTTCTGCATATTTTATATATTTGGTATCTTACACTTTGTCATATGCATTATTGCACTAAATAAATTTGGAAATGGAATCATGCAAGCACAAACTTTATTGTGAATATAAGTTTCATGTGCTTTAAATACTATGATTGCATTTTAGAACTAGTCAACAATTAGCATTTTGAAAGAAAAAATTTCACCGAGCCAAACACTGATCTATTAAGTAGCACTAACACTTTTGTGACTACAAATGTGATAGCATCTCTAGAATCTTTCTACATTTCCAAATCAAAATTAAATTGTTGCGCGATAAAAGGAACTCATATATACCCTCAAATTAGAGCACCGTTGTTTTCTATGTCCATTTCAATGAAGCAAGTACAAGAACATCATAATTTGAATCCATCAAACAAAGACTAAGAGTGTAGGTATACAACTCTCTAAACAAAGATGAATCTTTTCCTTTGTTAATTGATAAGTGTTCTATTGAAAGCAGAAGCTCGATACATCCAAACAATGATCCAAGTGAAAACAAATTTGTAATCAAAATTGCAACGAACCTTTTAGGTTTCTTTTTGTTTTTATTTTCCTATTTTAGAATCTCTTTGGAACTAGTCTAGAAAGACTAAAATTTTGTTAGATATGAAAGAACACACACTATTGAAAACATAAGTCTATACGGATCTTTATATTCCATTTGGATGTTCAAGAAGGTTAATTGTTTTGGCCAAAGATTCATGAAAACATAAGAACTTTTGTAAATACACATATCACACGTCTTTCAGAGTTCAACTACATTTCAAAACTAAAAGACAAATGCCACAAACTAAATCTACCTAAATTAAATGTACCTAGCACACATTGAACTAAAAAAAAGAGTAATGCATCATAGACAAACAATAAAAATAAATAAACTTCCTATATAATTATAGGGGATTTCAACACAAACATGTGGAAGTGGACCCAATTATCCATATGTTTAAAATAATCCTATATAATTATAGGGGATTTCAACGCAAACATGTGGAAGTGGACCCAATTATCCATATGTTTAAAATAAAGGTTAATAGTTGTTACTAAATTTTTAAAAATGGACACTAGTTGTTTGACAAACCAAAGAACAAGATTTATAAAGTGTAGCATCGGTTCTAGTTATAGTAGTTAATATGTTTCTTATCTATCAGTTTGATAGGGATGTGAAGAAAACAATGGATAGATAATTGAGGAAGATAAGACTTTAGAATAGAGTATGGAGTTTCATATTCATAATTTGAAGCACAATTGGCATCAATGGTCTATTAATCTTTGTTGGTGCTTTGTTTTTAGTTGGCCAATTTATTATGAACTGACTAATTAATAAGGAGGTTGTTGTAGTTTTATTTTTGTTTTGTATTATGTGTTTTAGTGCTAAGTTTTCTTTGTCTCGCATATTTAAAAATATATAAAAAAAAGGTTGACAAAAATGCTTATTGATGATGGGAATGTGAATTTAAAAAGTTGAACATTTCAAAACATCATACACAGTTTTTTCCAAAAATCTTGCTCAACAATAGTGATATAGTCCTAAGACAAAAGTGCACCAGAAGACGAAGAGTGTCAAGTCTCCAACAAATGCAAAAAATCACTAGAACAAGTCACGATGAACAATAATGAAGTAGAACCCACTATCATAGCATCCACAACAAGGTGTCGAGGGATCCAAAATCTTCTCTTGAATTTCTATGAAATCGCACTAGTCAATAACACTTCCAAACCAGCGCTAGTATCCATAAGACCTTACGACATAACCGTGGCTTATCTATCAATCCCCTTCGTCGTTGGCGCATACTTCATATGACCTCGAATAGTGACTATGCGCTACACCTCCATTCGTCAGCCTCCCTTGTGTCTGCTCCTATCGTCATACGACCAAACGCCGCGACCAAGCACTCACGCTTTCGGGGCTAATTCTCCCTGTGCCTATCGAACTCCTTCCACTTCCAATCCTCGTCGTTGATCATCAACAGGATGGATAATCCATAAGGCTCCTCAAACTAATACAAATCTCAATCTTGATCGTTGATTTATCGGAATCGGACGATCTGGATATGCCTCACCTCAATCCATGCAATAAAAAGAATATTCCTCGATTCCTTCCGTCGATAGCTTTGCTCGGAGTTCCTTTGGTCGGAATACCAATAGACTGAATGCTCTGAAACTTCACTCTAATGGTTTAACTCCTGGTTGGACCCCGAAAAATTACAAGTTCTCTACCATTGATCTGTCATAAGATCTGATGGTCACCAACCATTTGTGCTTTCACCTCTATTGCGCCCTGGTCTTTATCGGTCAACCTGTACACATTTACCGCGTGTCACCTTCATACTCATCCACGTTACTGCCATGTTTCCTTATCTCATTCGTTGATGCCATGTTTAGGTCATTGTCAGCCGCCACGTGTCACTTGGTGCTCTGCAACATGTTTCAATCTGAGCCTTATATATAATCAATGTCGAATAGATCTCCACCGCCTATTGCCACTGCTGTGTCAGAATTCATTTGGCTATTGAACTCTGATGGTCCTACTCCAACATCAAATGAAGTGACACCACACGTTGTTCCCTCGCACACTGATGAAGTGACACCACACGTTGTTCCCTCGCACACTGATTTGGTTCACTCAGATTAGATATCTGCCATCTAGCACTATTGATGGAGGAGCATCTGATCGTAAAATACCACCACCAACCACGCTGAAAGTGCTATTTATTCCAATGCTAAAAGGAGGCTTAACTTCATTCAAATTTGAATTGAATGTAATTTTAATGTTTAGGTTGGTGAGCCATGGAAGCCGTGATATATGAAGGCATTAGTTAAGATCGGCTTTAATGCTTCCACGAGATCTAGATTTGATTCGGACTAGACAACCCATTGAATGTAATTGAATAGGGTAGGTTGGAGGGAAGCGCTCGATGATCACCTCAGGTAAAAGAGGTTTTTTTTTTAGATCTCATTTTGAGTTAGAAGAGTTAGTGATAGATGAGCAGAGTTGAAGAGCCAGAGAGAGTCAGACACCATTGGTAAAGATACAAAGCATTTTGGCCATTTGGATATTGAATATGTGTATAGCTTTTCCCCGCATTATTCTATATGTTGTATGGATGTCCTCAGAGCAGTTCTCATATTGTGAATGTATGTTGCAGTTGTGCATTTGCGTATTGTTTTGATTGTGGTTGAAGGTCTTTGAGGCTTCACACCAGAGGGTGTGACAGAACACCGAGGGTTTCGCCGCGTGCACAGAGGTTGGACTTCTGAACTCTATGGAGTCAAACAAAGATGTGTTGAGGCACGTAAACTAGAATCAACAACCGTGAGATGACCTCAAGGTTTTGAACACCTCGTGAGGTAAGGTCGCGGTAATGAAACACGCTGCGCATTTAACTTTGCAAGACTGTGGAGTCATGGGTATTGAGCTGCAGAGCATCGAAAAGCTGGAGAAAGAATCGAGAGTTTGAAGGAAGAAGCGTAATCACGGTGATTCTCGAAGGCCTCGCCGTGGGCATTGAGTAAAGTATTGCGCAATGTGAGGACATAACCGCCGGAAGTTCTCGAGAAAGACACTCTACCGTGATGTAAGAGTCCAGGTGATAGACATTTTAAGAAGAGAACTCTTTTGAGTTCGAGAATTCAGAGGAGGAATCCACTGAAGGATCTTCACCGGGTTGCTGAACACCCAGAGACTCAGTAAGAGGTTGCTTGAGAAAACAGAGAGCCAGGAAGGCATTACATTCTCAATCTGTGGGAGAAGAGAGAAGGGACAAAATCCCTTAGGGGTCTGAGTGTTAGTGAAAGTTCAGAAGAGATAGCACTTTGGTGCATAAAGACTCTGCAGAGGCGTAGGAGTCGTAGAATCCTTCGAGGGTTCGAAAGGAGAAGTGAAACTCAGGAGGAATAGCGCTTTTACCTACGCAGTCGAGGAACTCCGAGTCGAATAGCCCACAGAGAAGGAAGCGAAGCAAAGGTTGAGGCCTTTTGCAAGTCCTTGGGAATTCTTCCAAGGGAAGGAAGAAAGCGTGCAAAAACTCTGGAGGAGGAGCGCACGAGGAGAACAGGTCTGAGTCGTTAGATCTGGGGCAGATACCCGACAGCCGTCGGATCTGCATAAGTGGCATGAAGGTTAAGCCCTCGTGGATAGGAGGAGAAGTCCCGACAAGAGCTAGAGCCATCGTGATATCGGCCATCGAGAAATCGGAGTTCTCGAGGTCGTGAGAATCGGGACATCGATAGCCGTGAAATCCCAACGAGGACCTCGACCATTCGTTGGCAGAGGACGCGTGGAAAAAATCGAGCGCCACCGGGAAAAACTCGACAGGGAGACCATCTATCGGCATATCGGGAATCGGGATATCGGAGATCCCGGGAGCCAGGGTTTTGTGCATTGCAGAATCACGAAACGTGATTTTTCGATAAGGCATCAGAGCACGTGGGCCACACAAGAGTCGGTAGAGGAGGACAGGTGGCAGGTCAAAGGCCGGGAGTCATTGGAGGACTGGTGCATCGAGAATCGGGAAATTGGTATTCCCGTGGACAAAGGATCGGGGAAGTCCATAGTGGAAACCCCGACGTGGAATCTGAACCGTCCATTCGGTGGGACACGTGTCAGGAATACGGAGGAAGTCGGGGATCGGAGAATCGCGAGTCCAAAGGATGTATGCACATTGACATCGCAAACCCCGAAACCCCGATGGGAGGCTACATGGTTGTGGTCATATGGTAAGTGGTCACATGGACCATAATATAGCCGGAAGGGGCTAAAGCTCGTGGAAAGGAGCATATCGGGGATCGGAGGATCGTGGATCCTAAGGACATGCGCATTTTGACATTGCAAGCATCGACCCCCAATAAGAGATAAGACCGTGGTCACAAGTTAATGGTCATATGGTTAAAAGCCTATAACTAGGAGGGCTAGCTCATAGAGGAGGAGTGCATCGGTGATCGGGGAATCGAGAGGACAGTGACTCTCGACAACGGAAAGTCCAAAACCCCAAACCCCGATAGAGAGTCGGGGAAAAGGTCACGGTGAAGTGCAGAAGACCGTGAGGTAAAGGAAAAGGACATGTGGATCGGGTATTTGAGCAGAGATTCCACTCAGGAATCTAAAGAGCTAATTTGGCTTGGCTGAGTAATTGAACGATCCCGTGGACAGGGCGTAGGAGCCGGGAGTCGTATTGTCATCAACTATGCTTTCTATTAGAGTTGTTTCAACTGCTTGACTCCGAGAGACAATAGGACATCTCCACACGTCCTCTCCTTAACCCTTGACCATGGTAACTCTGAATCCATCATGATCGTTTGTCGGATCTCCCCTTCACCAATCTGAATCATTGATCAAGCCTCCCATCACAGAGTATTTTTCGTTGCTCCAACTTCTTGGACACTGAATAAGAGGTATCGAGAGGAATATTCTCCTTCGATATTGTACATGTCAGAGTGTTATAACAACCTTTGAGAATTAGACTCTGGACCTTTTATTCTGAATCTCTTCATAGTCATCGATCTAGATAGATCTCCCTCCGAGATCTAATCTTGACTGTCCCTTCTTTAACACACAATGGAAACCCTAGGAAACTTGATCAACGATCACAATCTATTATTCCTCTATATCAGAGGATAG
Source organism: Picea sitchensis (assembly GCA_010110895.2). Taxonomy (NCBI): domain Eukaryota; kingdom Viridiplantae; phylum Streptophyta; class Pinopsida; order Pinales; family Pinaceae; genus Picea; species Picea sitchensis. The sequence continues at coordinate 76,401 of SNQJ01S0041247.1, read as the reverse complement.
TTGTTCCTAGACAATTAAAAAGGGGTTTTCTCTCTATTCTTTCTATGGCTTGCACACAGAGTTGAGATTTGACTCTATTTCTTCACGACTTCAAATTACTCTATCACGAACTCGACTTATTCGTTATTACCTTTGAAACATTGATCCCTTCGTTGATTGATAATTACGTGTGATCCATCCACATTGGATCCAAATCCTGCACACATGTTTTAGGAGGGGATTCTTCACTATTAAGATATTAACACTTGTACCGCTCAATCTACAGAGAACTAGGCACACACACCTTTAACAGAGGCACAATTCTCTAGTCCAATGTAACACTCAAAATAGAGTGGTTGCAATCATAAATCATATAACATTGTACAAAGTTTTACAAAAGGCCCCTCTCTCTCTAATGGCCTCTAAACCTCTTACACTCTTGGCTTAATTCTACATTCATTTGGCCACACACTCATGCCCTCAGACTTACATTTTTAATACAAGGTTCCTAAATCTGAATCTATTCAAACCATAACAATCATTTACCAAATTAATCTCTAGGATCTCTTAAGATCCAAAAAATCCTCACGAAATTTATAATTAGCCTAAGATCTTTCTAAATCCTCACAACTCTCAATCATCTATTACAACTCTCGAGATATGTTTTAACAAGGCAAATTCAATTACATATTAAATAAATCTCAACTCAACAAACCCCATCCTATGTAATCCTTCTAGAAATCAAAAGAAATTACATTAATTCAAACATAGGGAACCCACTACCTTAGTAAATTAATAAACCCCCTAGGTCTAATCATATGTGTTTGATTTTGAAAGAAGGATGCTCCTGTATCACAATAATTTTCTATGAACATAAGGAAAACAATAGCACATCTTTTTGAGATCAACTTTATATTTACAATGTATTTATCATTTTCAATTCATTATTTTTCCATGACTTTGGAGGACAATAATCTATCTTTGCATATGAACATTTGTTTTTATTCTTTTCTATTAATATGATAAGCTCTTGGTTCTACGCTCTATTTTTTTACCTAACACAACTATCTATATTTAACATTCTATATTTAACATCTCTATTTTTTTTATAATGCACTTTTAATTTTGGGATAGATATGTTGTGTTTACAAGTATTGTTTTAATTATTGAATTTCGAAAAAAAAATATGTTTTAATTTTTTTAAGAAATTAATTAATCTTAATAATGTTTTAAAAAAATGTTAATCATAAACATCATCTTTAATATTTATTAAATTTTTTATATAAATTGTATAAAATTTTGACACAATTTATATTTAAAATATTAATAATTATTTTAATATGTTTTCAGATATTATTAGATTTATTTATTTAATATCATCACTTTTAAAATTTAAATTTTATGTTGAGTTATTTGCCATTTGAAATTGATATAAATTTAAATTTTATGTTGAGTTATTTGCCATTTGAAATTGATATAGCCATAATTTTAAAATCCTATTCAAAACATCTTGTATGTTGATTGTAATTATTTCTTTCACTTAATTTAATATATATTTATATTTATAAAATTGCAAAAAAAATTCTATTTTTTTTTATTCTATGCAAAAAAAATCTTGGATGTTAATTATAATTAACTCTTTCACTTAATTTAATATATATTTATATTCATAAAATTGCAAAAAAAATTATGTTGCAATTTTACCAAAAACATTGAATGAGCGCCTTGGGATAGCATTTTTCTTGATATTAAAATAGCTCTTATTTAAACTTTACATTTTTTTTGTTTGAATGGGGTGATATAATGCTTTTGTAAAATTTTAATTTTCTGTTATTTAAATTGTATATGTATAAATAGATTGACAGTGTTGAAAATTCCTTGAGACATTCTTATTATACAAACTTAACCACTCAAATCTCTTGATTCATACAAACTTAACCACTTAAATATGCAAATCCAATAATTTCTTGCCTGATTTGTAGAAGGAACATGCCCTATGCCATATGCATGTTCCAGCCCTATGCATTTTTAGATTTATGCATCAAGACAAATCCAAACATGCATAGGGTTGCACAAATGTGTTGTAATCTAAACATTCTTATTTGATTGGTAGAAGGAACATGCATAGGGCTATAGATATCAGAATGAATCATTCAATTTTTCTACATGCTTTGGAAGTAGAATCATGAAATGGTTGTTTTGTATGGCTTCAGTTTCCTAAGAATAGTAGGAAAACCAAAAACGCCATTCTTTCTCAATAAACAAAGACTGCCATAATTGATATGGCCAAATATAACTGCCACAAAAACTAGATGGCATTATACCTTCACTGTGATGAGAGAGGCATGAAACATTTTGTGTATGGGAAGATGTCCCATTCAACTTCAACAGTATTCCATCTTCCATTCCAATCATAAAAAGCATGTTGTCAGAATCCTCTCAACTTTTCCACCAATTATATAAAAGAGTGGCCTTGCTATCGGATGTGAACAAGAGACAACAAGATCCTCTGTAGCAAGATAGAGCACATTATGCAGAAGAAAATCAGGGAATCCAAGCAACTTAAGTTTGATGGTGCCCATTCCCTTGGGTTTGAGACTCGACTTATCTCCAAAATACACTATGCCATCTACATTTTCATTGAAGCATTTGAAGAAGATTATTCTCTTATTATGTTTATATTCTTTGATAATATCACATGAAACTTTGCAGTCATTTGCTTCATGTGACCCATTTGTTTTGCAACAATTACAATGAATATTGGATCTATCACCTTGGTTGTGTCGTCTTCTTTTGCTTTCTCCTCCGGAAGAATCATGTGGTTTAATTATCTTTCTGATAAAGAAACAATGTATCGCCAGTTGAAAGAGTTGAATTCCTTCCAAAGACTTTCTCATGTTTTGCAACTTTCTCCATCATCTTGTCAAATGTGATGGATTTCATTTGACCACTTCCTTGCAGCAATTCAAGGTAGTGAGAATATGTAGGGTAGATAGCCTTAATGAAGGTTGTGAGAGGGAGATATCTTCATTCCAATGGGCTCCATGTCATGCATTATGGATTTGATTTCTGAAGCTAAATTCATAGGGTTATCATTCTTCAACTCTAGGTTGGAGAGCTTCACCATTAGTTGTATGAATTTCAGTTCAAAGTGTGCGCCATACAATTCATTGAATCTATTCAAGGTGTTATATGAATCATTAATATAAGTAATATGATGGTCCACCTCCTCACTTGTTGTTGCATATATCACAATATATGCCTTGTTTCCTTCGTCCTCCCATATGGCACATTTTTTGTTAGATGTTGGAATGGTTGGTATGCTACTCTTCGACTTTAATTCTGACGAAGCATATTCAAATTATGATTATGTTTCTTCTTCAGTGATTTGTTATCAGGTACTGCTTCACAAATTTCTTTTCACAGGTCATTGAAGATCAATGTTCTTTTTATCTTCCTATACCATTCTCTATATTTTTTTTTCTAGTCAAAACCACATTAACAATGGGGATGAGAGAATTCATTGTCTTCTACTTTCATACACATGTAGAAAGTTAATGATATTGTACCAACAACACTAAAATTATGCTGCACCAAAAAGGGTTATGCTTCAATGCGCCCCATTATGCTTCAATGTATTAAAATCCATAGACTCTCTACAATTGAACTTCATTTGCATATTTCAAACCATACCAACAAATTTCTAAAATCTCAAGCTACAAGTAACCAATTATTTTCATTCATCTTCATACAATAAAAAAACACTCGAAAAAATCATATAGAATGTAATCAGAATATAAAATATCCATGGTTAGCAAAATGAATTGCTCTTAATTCCAAATCCGAAAAAATAAAATGCAGAAGTTAGTGGTGAAACCCGTGAGTCGATTGGAGTACCCCGTGCATGGGAGGTTCTTGGACGCATCCCGTACGAATTGTCGACCTACTGGATAGCTTGCTCTCTTGTACAACCGGAGACTGTGTCTTGGAGGCGTGTGACCAGTGGACCCAAGTATAGCCCACATTCTGGTCTTCGATTGAGGGGCGATATTATTCTCGTCTCCACCAACTAGGGTTACAATGAATTGAATACCATTGATAATAGGTGTAGGAAGTAGATTACAACAAAGCTACGTATGGTATAGTGGATGGATAAGTTAGCGTTTGCCTACTAGCAGAATTAGGGTTTGGATACAAACTAGGGTTAGTGTTTTGGGATACGTATGGAGTGTTTTAGTTACTAGCTTGACTCTACATGTGGAGGGAAGAGAGATGGTAGTGATCAATGTGCATGGCCCTGGATAGAGGTGTGAAAAAATGGAGAGAGTGACAAATTAAGAATTTTCATATGGACAAACTAGTTACCAGAGGATGCAGAAGAATTGGCAGGTGAACATTTTCTATTTGCAAGAGGAAAGGAAACACGAGAATCAAATCATGGAGTTATCCCTGCTATGATACCAGCATTGACTCAAATCTATGGATGTGACTTGCATTAACATGATAGGTGAATAAATACAAAGGAAATGATCTTTGGTCTTCCATAATGGATGACCCTTCCTATCACCTAGGACTCTTCATATTTACACTAAAATGTTACAATAATTCAATCCCGAGGACTACATGTCCAACATCTGCCATTGTGATGTCTAGAATACTTGATAGAGGACAACCTTTCCTCAAGCCTATTTTTCTTTTGAAAAAGGTTGTTGGACCTCCATTTATTATAGGATATATCCACAAAGAGCCTATGGAATTTTGTATCCAACTAAAAAAGTTCTCATCAAATCCAAATCTTTAAATAACTTCAAGAAGGAAGGAATGGAGGACTCTATCAAATGTGTTCGCCATGTGCATATTGATGATCATTCATTTCTCCTTAGTAATGTATCTTGAATGGATGGATTCTTGAACTAATATTATTTAACTTATCCACTATCTCCTTTCTTTTTTTTCATAAATCCATCCTGTTTCTCTAAAAACATCAGAAGAGTCCCCTTCAATTTGTTGGCTATAATTTTTGTCAACACCTTGTAAGCTGAGTTACATAGGGAAATAGGTTGAAAACTTGCAAATGTAGTTGGATTTGACTCTTTTGGAATAAGTGCTAGAAAATAAGAGTTAGTTCTACCTCCTACTTTTTTATTTTTTAAAGTACAGTTTAGCATCCCTTTTAGGTCAAGTTTCACTAGATTCAAAAATACCCTAAAGAAATGAATAGAAAATCCATCAGCTCCTTGGGCTTTATCCATGTCCAAAATAAATACATCTTGATATAATTATTCCTCGTTGATTTCTTTCAATAAGGCTGAATTTTATTCCCTTGCTATAACATCACATGAATTTGTCTTGGATTTTCTCCTTCTTCATTCTGTATAGTTCTTCAAAATGTGCCCTTTTGTTGGATATGTGTTATATTCTTTACACGACTAGAACCAATGTCTACATTGCACCGGGAGCATAGGGGGGTAAGAGGGGGGGCCAGTGCCCCCCCCTCGGGGGGTTGCAGGGTGGCAGATCTTGCTTGCATGGGGGTTCGAGGCAACACCCCCGAGAAAAAAATCCTCGGTTTTCATGTCCATTTTTAGGCGGTCCTCAATTTTTGTGTCTATTTATGGGCATTTTTTTGGCACATGGTTTTTTGTTGATGGTTTTCTATTTCAAGTTAAGGAATTAGGGTTGTTGACTAATCCAGGTCATTGGATTAGGGTTTTGGATGTCACTCGCTCCTATATGTATATTGTATTGTAAACAATGTATGAGGTGAATGAATATAGAATATGATGGTTTTCCCGGTTTGGGTTTCCAAGGGAAAAATCTCAATGTCATGTGTGCATTTTCTATTGTATATTTTCTCTTCTTTTATTGATAATCTATTTGCAGTAAAATATTGTACAAGGTTAAAATCTACATTTGGTATTAGATAAATTGTCGGCTTCAGGGGGACGCTTATGTGGTCAAGGGTTTGTCTCAAGAATGTGATAATCCTTGTTACAGTGGGAGATCTGTGGTATTGATTCTTCAAGTGAAAAGAAATGGTGAGCAATTCAAAAATAGAGATCGAGAAATTTAATGGGAAAATTTTTGAGCTATGGAAGCTCAATATGGAAGATTTGTTGGTAGACATAGATCAATGGATCATGGTGGATCGAGGCACTGCACCGGTAGAAATGTCAACAAATGAATAGAAAAACTTGGATCAGAAGGCGAAGAAAACAATACAATTGTGTCTCTTAGATTCAATATTATTGAATATGTCAGGGGAAGCTACAAGCAAGGAGTTATGGAATAAGTTGGGGAACTTGTATCAGTCTAAGTTTTTGGTAAATAAACTATTCATGTGGAAGAAGCAATATAACCTGAGGATGAGAGATTGAGACTCTATGACAGAGCATATGAACGCTTTCAATATTGTGGTAAGTCAGTTATTATCTGTTGAGATTAAAATTTAAGATGAAGATAAGTATATTAGTTTATTTTTCTCTTTACCAGACTCCTAGGATAGTCTAGTTGTGGCCATAGGTAGTAATACAACTACCTTGAGTTTTGATGATGTGGTCTCATCGTTGTTGTGAGAGGAGATGAGACAAAAGAACATGGAATGATAGAGAATAGATGCATTATTTTCAAGAGGACGGTCCTAGGATATGAATATATCTAAGTCTAAGGGTAGATCTAAATCTCTCGAAAAGTTTGTAAAGGCATGTTATAGATGTGGAAAAGAAGGGAATTTCAAGAAGAAATGTAGATCCAAAAGCATTAAGAAAGTGAAGGGATCCGAAGGTGCTCCCTCTCTAGAAGAAAATATCTCCAAGGAAGAAGAAGGAAGATGGAGGGGATATGTACTTGGCTTCTTCAAGAACACATGAAGATCATGAGACATGGTTGGTTGACTCGGGTGCATCATTTCATGTGACTCCCCATAGGGAGTGGTTCTGTGAATATGAAAACTATGATGGAGGTAATGTTTTCCCAGGTGATGACTCGACAACCATACTCATAGGACGAGGAAAAGTCAAGTTAAGGCTCATAGATGGAAGGATTAGAACACTTCCTATTGTTCTGCACATCCTAGGATTGGCAAAATAAATTATTAATTTATTTTTATAGGCAAAATGGACGATGCAGGGGTAAAAGCAATATTTGAAAAAGAAACCTGGAAGATGGTTTGAGGATCAATGGTGTTGCTGAAGGGAGTTTGAATTGGAAATATATATAAGCTACAAGGAAATATTATTAGTGATGGGTGAAATAGTTCCATTGTTCTTGATATTGGAGCAGAAGAAGAAAAAAATCTTACAATCTTTGGAGAAAAGGGTATGCTGTGGCATCAAAGACTGGGGCATATTGGAGAGAAGGGTTTTCAACTACAAATGGTAAAGGTATGGTTGAAGGTATTTATAACTTCCCTCTGGATTTTCATTTATGTGAACATTGTGTATATGGGAAGAAGAATTAGGTAAGATTACCCTTTGGTGCAATGAGGGTAGAAGGAATTTTATAGCTACTGCACAGTGATGTGTTTGGACCTGTGTTAGTTCCATCAATGGGAAAATATATGTACTATGTCTCATTTATGGATGAATTCTCGAGAAATACTTGGATATATTTCCTCGGGAAGAAATCTGAATTCTTTGACAGGTTTAAAGAGTTTAAGGCTCTTGTTGATAATTAAACAAAGAAAAGAATTAAGGTGCCAAGGACAAATAATGGTGGAGAATTCTGCATGAATGAATTTGAAGAATTTTGTAAGAAGTGTGGTATAACAAGGAAGAAATACTACTCCATATACACCTTAATCGAATGGAGTTATAGAAAGGATGAACATGACATAAATGGAAAAAGAAAGGTTCATGCTTAGTGGTGTCGGGTTAGGGCAATAATTCTGGGAAGAGGCAGTGCGCACTACATGTTACCTGGTCAACAGATCACTCTAATAAGCATTGTATGACAAGACGCAACAAGAGGTATGGACTAGTAAGAAACCTTATGATCTGGGAGGTTCTAGAGAACATCTCAGAAGTCTAAGAAGTTTCCTAGGAGGCTCAGAATGGCCTTGACAAATGAAAGAGGGAAAAAATTTAAAGTCCTCAAAGCTCAAAAAAATTGGCATCATTGCGAAGAACGTGTCGCAATATTTCCAACGACGTAAACGGTTTGTCAAATAGAGTTACAGATCGAAATATATTCGATGTGAAAGTTTTGGTCAACCTAGCCCAGTCAACAAGGATGAGTCAACATCCATATTGTTGACATCAACAACCGTACTAATGACGTCAGAATACATATAGAGTACGTGGCACAGTCAAAAAGTGACATGTGTCCTAATGACGTCAACATGTTGACGTGGCAGCACCAAAGGCTACCATGTGTCACTCATTTTTGACATTTTTAGGTCGACATATACACCAATGAGAAAGTGGCATGTGACAATTCGTACAACCACGTGACATTCGTATAGCCACATGGAAGGTGACGTAGAATCCGTATCGGATGTGGGAGGTGACATGGCATCCATACATGATGTGGCAAGCATAGTGCTAGTGACATCAGCATGTTGATGTGGACCAATGATAGTTTTCCATGTGGCATGTTGATTTGGTACTTTGGACCGCCAAATGGGCTAGTAAAAATATGACACGTGGCACCCCCAAGTGATGCCCACATGGAACCACCCAGGAGAAACCAGGTGGTCCTATCACAAATTGGCACATGGCACCATGATCGAGGTGGATATTGGTATCCACCCACCTTTTCCAACTCGCTCAAAACAATTTTCTGGAAAATTTGGTAATTTACTATTTTTAGTAGTTTTTATCTTTCAGGGCCATCTTGAGGGCCTAAATGAAGGTTTTTCAGGATCGAGATTCTCAATGATAGTCAAAGGCTCTAATTGAGCTCCAAAAATTAATCTCCTCGATGATACCTTTCCAACGAGCTATCGTGAGCCCCAAACGAAGATCGTATGCCAAAGTTACACCCCCAGGAAGTTGATACACCAAACTACACAAAACGGGGTCCACAAAACTGCTGGCTTTTCATCTTCCGAGGTTAGGGTTTTGGATTTTATTTATGATAAAAAGGCCTTTGGAGCCTCATTGTAAAATAATCTTCTCATGGATGCGAGTAGCCGTCACATCTCTTCTCATAGATAAGTTGCCACCATTCTAACGAGTTTTTCACTTTGTATTTTTACAGTCTTTGTACATTTTCACTCATTAATAGAAAATTGTGTATTACTGTATATCTTTTTTTATGGTTGCATCTATGATACATTTCTATTATATAATTGGATATCTGATATATCTCTGTACATTGCTTTATTATATCTCCGCTCTCATTTCATGTCAAAAATAATCCGGATCACACCATTCACTGGATGACACGTGGTAGAGACACGTAGGAAATGACTCTACCATTTTTAGCCAATGGATGGCCTCTATGTGACCCAGTCATGGGATTCGACGTGGTAGTGGTAAAATTCCCAACGAGGCCTAGTAACCAAAGTTTTAAAATTAAATTAGGGTTGGTCGGCGACCAACCCCTCTTTGCCAAACCTAGTAGCGAATCTGCCAAGGTTAGGGAAGATTCCTTTATTTCCATTCCAACCACGAAATCTGGCAAACCCCCCAAAGTTGGTATACGGTTATAGAAAATGAACCAAAAGGTGGAGGCTCGCGGGCTTGACCCTGGGACCTCCCCAACCACAAATTTTAAATTAGCATATGTCAATCGTTCGTGCTAACGACTGTGTTTATAAATCTGCCCAAACAATTTGATAAATGGTCAATTTTTCCAATCGACCAGGGGAGGAGCGCATGCACC
>SNQJ01S0041247.1:43023-57497 GCA_010110895.2 Picea sitchensis | reverse complement strand
GTTATTTTTCTGTAGGATAAACATTTCAGTTCTTGAATAAATTATAGACATAGATCAAGACGGCTATGCATATTTCAAATATATATATTTTTTAAAAATTATAATTGTTTACTATTTTTAATTTATTTTTGTCTTCACATGTATCAAAATCCTGGAATACATACCTCTCTTATTTCTGCTATAACTTTTTCTTGGCTTAATCATTTCTCAAATGGGTTATATGCGGCACTAGAGGAAATCGATACCTATAATCTAAAAAATATATATTATCATGTTAAGACCCTTTTAGCCAACACGAGCAAAAGACATTGTAATTTCAAGCATATGTTGACTTTGATAATTTAAAAAAATATATAAAATCAATATTAAAAATTTCCAAAAAATACATGGCATAAGAAAAATGGGTTTTCTAAAAGTATACAAGTTTTTTGAATGAAATTCCATTGTTAAGACACTCAACACCTGCACGAATGAAAACATATACCTTATATTTTGTTCAAAAAATAAGATACCATTGTTAGAAAAAACAAATTTGACCTAGTTATTCACAATTTATATGAATAAAAGTTGTATATTCAGAAAGTTAATTCAATTTCCTACCACCATATTCAAATTCATTGTAAAAGTACCTTGAATAATCCCTCCAAGTTAACAGATTGTTGTTTTCCTAAGTTTGCATTGCCACTAACGCATCATGAGAGACTGGCATTAGCTTGTAGTCACCCTTTAGCACAAACACATGGAATTGGACATAATTATCCATGTGTTGAACAAAAAGGATAATATTTTCCATCGAGTTTTTAAAGGAATAATAGAATGGATGTTTATTCTTTTCCAAACCACAGATCTAGATTTACCAAGCCTGACATTGGTTCTAATTTTAGTAGTCCATATGTTTATTTTGCATTTGTTTAATATGACTTTGAAGGAAACAATACTTAGATAATTATGGGAGAAAATAATTTAGAATATAGCATGGAGTTTGATATCTACAATTCACAACACATTTGGTAGCAATGGTTAATCTTTGTTGGTCTGCTTGCTAGATCAATTGGTTAACATATATGTTATAATTTTTTTCTAGGGTGCATTTTAGTGTTAGGTATTCTTTGTTTGACATATTTGAAAATAAAAAATTGGTTGAAGAAGATTCTTATTGATGATAGTAATGTGACTTTAGTTAGATGTTGTTGACATATTTGGAAAAAAAAAATTGGTTAAAGAAGATGCTTATGGATGATGGTAATGTGACTTTAGTTATACTTTGTTGCTTGACACGAATTTGAAGAAAATAATGCTTAGATAATTAAGGGAAACAAGAATTTAGAACACAATATGGATTTTGAGCTCTACAATTTGAAGCACATTTGGTAGCAATGGTCTATTAAACTCTGGTGGTGCTTATTTGTTGGTCTATTTGTTGTTGATGAAAATCTTAACAGTATGCTAGAGTTTTTTTGTTTTTTTTTGGTATGGTGCATTTTAGTGGCAAGTATTCTTTGTTTGACATAATTGCATAAGAAAATTTCCTAAAGAAGATGCTTATTGATTATGGGAATGTGATTTTAGTTATACTTTTGTTTTTGCATGTAGATATACTTTGTTCTTCATGATAGCCAAGCATGAATGGGTTTTCAAGGATTTCCTCCGTTTAGGTTAAAATCCTACTTGTAACATGTTTGACTCTGCAAGTCAGTTGGGGTTTGGCAAGGTACCAACAATCTCACTCTATCCTAATTGTTCAAGGATGGACAGGATATTTTCAAAAATTTGACTAGTTTTAATGCCAATAAAGACCAATTTAAATCTCCTTGAATGAGGTCATTCACAAATGCTAGAAAACGTCTCTTGAATTTCTCCAACAAAAAATTGTGATAAAAAATAAAAATAATCATCTAATTAAAGATGAATTGGAACGGGATGAAGTCCAAAGAAAATATTAAAAAAAAAAACATATCAAGGGCGATGTGAATTTATGACCGGGAAGGAAGAGGGGTTAACTCTTTCTATGTGTAAATCATTGTCCATCCAAATTTAATTTTGTCTATGTAGAAAGTGTTCCAAATTTAATTTTGTCTATGTAGAAAGTGTTCTTGTTTCAAAGTATAAGAACGTGGTTGAAAATAATGTAATGCTTAAATTAGTGTTGGTGTCATAGGATGACCTCGGAGGAAGAAACTTTTTAATATAAAAAAGTGATATAAGGTTTCTGGAAACGACACATAGGAGAGTCAACGTTTGATTGAACTTCCAAAATTCTAGCAACTTGGAGACGGACATAAGACTAAGGGCATCATCTTTTCAGATCAAAGGCTTCTAACGATATTCATATAAAACAATATCTACATAAAAATGTTGTTTAATGTAAATATATTTGTAATTATAATTATATAAAATAATATTTACATTAAAAAATATGGTTTAATATTTAAAAAATAATCAACATTATATTTTTATATTTGTATTATTTTGAATTTTGAATGTTGTTAAGTTGATAAATTGGAAATTAATATAAATCTAAATTAATTAATTTTATATTTTTAATTATAAAAAATAATAATGTTGATAGAATGAAATATGATATGTAAAATATTGGTATTGTCTAAATATTGGATATTTAAAAAAAATTCATTTGGAAGAAATAAGTTTTGGTGAGATCGTCATTTTCTATTGTTTAAATTGCATTTTTGAATGTATAAATGAATTTAACACCCTCAAAAACTCTCAAATCACTCAAATATGGAGTTCCAGCAACTTTTGGCTAGATTTCCATCAAAATTGATCCAAAAAATTAAATGTTTATACTACTCCATAAAATATTTCTCTCTCCCATTGTTGAGATCAATAATTCCTTGGAATATATTTTTCATGAAACATTTCTCTTACATAATCATTTTAAATAATCAAAACATTTTCATCTTAAAAAAATTTGATCCCATTTAAAAATTGATATACATGAAATTGATATAAATTTCCATTGATAAATTTAAGATGATTAACAATAAATATAAAATTAACATAAATCTACACTAATTAAAAATTGATAAATCCTATATAAACATAAATATAAGGTGTTAATATTATATTGATTATAAAAAATACTAATTAAAAATTGATAAATCCTAGATAAACATAAATCTAAGGTGTTAATATTATATTGATTATAAAATATACTAATTAAAAATTGATAAATCCTAGATAAACATAAATCTAGGCTATTAATATTATATTGATATTATACTCAATAAGAAACCATTAATCCCCTAGGGAACATTTCCCTCACGTTGTCGGTAAATAGTTGTCATAAGAAAATAGAAAATAAAAATAAAAAGAATCTGATCAAAAAATAAGTCATTAAATTGATTGTTTTAAATAAAAATATTATTATAAATAATTTTGCTTGATATATGCATAAATATGAAATCAAATTTCATATTAATATGATATAACGGATTATAATTTAAATATATATTTAAATTTTATACTTTTATAAAAAAAATTATTTAATTAAATTTTGTAAGGTCCTAATTATGGTGTCGTTTAACATTTTTTTGTTTTTATATATTTTCCAAATTTTAATAAAAAAATTCAAAAGAATTTTATCTTATTAATAAAAGTCATCTTTTATTACTTCTACAATTTGATGGAATTTGATGAATGTAATTTGAAGGGATGGAATTTGATTGATAAATTGACTGTACAATTTGCCTATCAAATACCGTTAAATTTTTTCTGTAAATTCCAACCTTGATACCTTTAATAGTCAAAACTCAATGAGCCTTCATTAACTTTGTATTTTTATTATAAAGTTTTTCAAACTTTTTAACAAATATGAAATTTGAAAAATATTTCTTTAGTGTACAAATTATACTTATTAGTCCAAAAGATACATTGTTTAGATCATTTAAATATAATTATGCGATAGATTAAAATATAATTAAACATTTAAATATGATTATGTAATGAATTAAAATATAATTTAAAATTACAAATTTGAATGAAATTAGAAAAATGGTTTTTTTTAAGTGTGTTAAAATTATATTCTTATCTGGTTATTAGTCCAAGAGAAACATTGATGAGACCATTTAAATCTGGTTCTGCAATGAATTAAAATATAATTAAAATTACAAATTTGAGAAAAATACCGCCACCTAATCTTGGTAATGGCTCGACTAAATGAAGTGCCCCCTAGTCTTGGGAATCGCGCTGCCCTCGACTGTTATTCTCACGATTAATGCTCTGCTAAACCAGAAAAGTAGACCACGTGAACTCCACAGAAAACAAATAAAGTTGACTTTATTATCCACCATATACCGACAGAAAGCAAGAGCACACGTGTAATAAAACCAGCTCCAGCAGATTACCAGGCCCTTGAATATGGTCAGAGGAGATCGATAAACCATGTTTTTCTTATGTCTGGGAATCGTCGCTTGAAGCAAGCAGAACATGGACTCCCACCTATTTACTGGCTTTGAATTAAGAGTTTTTAATAAATATTAATTGTCTTTACCAATCTTTAATTGGTTGAATTTTTTCTTCCTAATATTTTTTTTTTTGGCATTGAGAAATTAATTGTTTTTGGCATTGAATCTACATAATTAGTATATATTAAAAGTTTGGTTTTTACAATTAGTTATAATGTTATTTGAGTTTTTTAAAGATATAAAATATAGAAATATTCAAAGTTTTTAGTGGACACTTCACTAATCTCTAGCTCTCTTTTTTATTATTATTTTAAATGTACAGAAATATTCAAAGTTTTTAGTGGACATTTCACCCATCTCATGCTCTCTTTTCTATTATTATTTTAATTTTATTAGTCATCAATCCAGTCTTCTTTTCTATTATTGTCACTGATGATGACTAAAGTGTCCACTCAAAACATTAGACATTTTAATATCTCCGAAAAAACTCAACTCAAGAAACATTCAAGGACATATATTTAAATATTTTGCAATATCATTTTCAACCATTCTGTTGTTAGAATTGCAAATGCACAAAAACACAATTCACATATGATACTCAAAAATCACACATATTATAATACACAAAGATTTCACGTGGTTCACCTAAACATTGGACTACGTCCACCAAGCAGAGGTATCGGTTGTCTTATTATTCAAATCATGGAGATTACAACAATTTCACTCATCTACATTCTTACACACAACCTCTACGGGCATACATAGTTTTATATACATTTACACAGGAAACTGATTATTAAATGCATTCTCATCCATATTCTAACTTGGTCTTATTGGTTACAACCAACGCTTGATTATAGGATCTGAAATCCTAATCTTGGAGGAATTCGTTGTCACTAGTTTCCAACAATCTCCACCTTGACAACAATTAACCTAATACCTTGCTCCTTCGTTTTGTTCATCACCTTTTCTACAAGCCAAGAGAAGCCAAGCACCATCGTAGCTTCTCTAACAATACTAGTTTTGTGAACATGTTTGCGCAGTTCTCTTTTGTATGCACTTTCTCAAGAGAGACTCCACATTCATCGATGACCTGTCTTACAAAATGGTATTTGATAGGTATATGTTTTGTTTTACTGTGGTAGGATGGATTCTTAGCCAAGTGAATAGCACTTTGACTATCATAAAGTAACTTTACTTTGTCCTGCATCCTTCCAAACTCACCAAACAAACCTTTCAACCAAACTGCCTCTTTGCAAGCATGTGAAGCAGCTACGTATTTTGCTTATGTAGTGGATAAAGTAGCAGTGTTCTATAGTTTTGACATCCAACTAATAGCTCCACCTGCAAGAGTAAATACATACCCTGAAGTCGACCTTCTCTTGTCTAAATCACTTGCAAAATCAGAATCAACATATCCACAGACTAATTCACAACCATCGTTATAAGTGATACAGTAATCACTTGTGCCCCTTAGATACTGAAGCACACATTTCATTGTTGCCCAATGCTTTTTACCTGGATTTTCCATATACTTGTTGACAACCCCAACTGCATGTGAAATGTCTAGCCTTGTACTAAGCATCGCATACATTAGACTTCCTACTATATTAGCATATGGTATTCGAGACATATATTCTTTTTCTTCTTTTGTACTAGGACATAAACTTGAAGAAAACTTAAAATGTGAAGCCAAAGGGATTGAAACTTGTTGCAAATCGTTCATACCAAACCTCAAAAGTATCTTCTCAACATACTATTGTTGTGACAACGAAAGCTTACCATTCCTCCTAACTCTGAATATCTTCATATCCAAAATCTGCCTTGTTGCTCCTAGATCTTTCATATCAAACGTCCTAGCCATCTGAGCCTTTAACATGTTGATCGCATTTATGATTTTGCTAGCTAAAAGCATATCGTCAACATACAATACTAAGATAAGGAATATGTCATTATTCAATTTATTAAAGTAGACACAATGATCATACTCACTCTCTGTATAATTCTGGCTCACCATGAAAGAGTCAAATTTCTTGTACCATTGTCTCGGTGATTGCCTCAGACCATACAATGATTTCTTGAGCCCGCAAACAAATTTTTTGCTCTGATTCTGAACGAACCCTTCAGGTTGTTCCATGTAAATTTCCTTAGGCAAATCTCCATGTAAAAAAATAGTCTTAACATCTAGGTGCTCCAACTCCAAATCAAGTAATGCAACTAATGCTAACACAATTCGAATTGAAACAGACTTAACAACTAGTGAAAAAATCTCATGAAAGTCAATACCTTCTTTCTGAGAATATCCTTTCGCAACCATCATTTCTTTGTACCTTTCCACCTTATCATCAACACCCTTATTGAGCTTGTAGACCCACTTGCAACCTACAGTTTTTTTGTCTCTTGAAAGTTCTACCAGGTCCCATGTGGCATTTCTCTCTAATGCCTTTATTTCATCCTTCATTGTTTCTTTCCATTTATCACTGTTAGAACCCTTCATAGCTTCCTAATAACACGAAGGTTCATTATCATTAGTACTCAAAGAAAGTGACAAAACAAAATCATCATACCTTTTTGGAGGATTTATGACCCACGTAGATCTCCTTAGGGAAGTTTGTGGCTCATCCACATTATGTTGATTGTTATCATCAACCATGTCTTCCTCTACATGAAACTTCTCATGAACATCTTCAAAAACTTGTTCATGTTCACTTTCATCTGTATTTGAACTGGTTTCAAACTGAATCTGTTGATACTTAGGTACTTCTACATGTTTCATTTGAACATCTATATCTGATCTAATGAGAGATGATTCATGAAATATTACATCTCTGTTAATGATTATCTTGTGGATTGTAGGATCCCACAACCTGTACCCCTTAATACCATCACCATATCCAACAAAGATAAGCCTTTTTTAGTTTGGATCTAGTTTAGAACGCTGATGTTTCAGAATTAGAGCATAGGATTCACAACCAAAAACTTTAAGATTAGAATAATTACAAGGATGATATTTCCATACCTCATCTGGAATTTTGCACTCTATTGTTGTTGATGATGATCGATTTACCAGATAACAAATTGTAGTTATTGCGTCTTCCCACAGTTTCTGTTGCAATTTGGTGTTACTAAGCATACTCCTTGCTTTCTCTAGAAGATTCATGTTCATGCGTTCAACAAATCCATTTTGCTGAGGAGTATAGGAAGTGGTTTTATGCCTATCAATCCCAAACTCCTTGCAATAGTTCTCAAATACCATTGACTTAAATTCACCACCATTATCAGTTCTTAAACATTTAATGGACATACCTGTGCTCTTTTCTACCAAAGATCTAAACTGTTTGAAAACAATAAATACAACAACCTTTCTTTTCAACATATAGATCCAAACCTTCCTATAGAAATCATCTATAAAAGTTACAAAATATGATGATTGTCCATATGAAATAGTAGGGGATGGTCCCCAAACATCAGAATGGATATAATAAAGGATTCCTTCACTAGTGTGTCTTCCGGTTTTAAATTTATGCCTATTCTGTTTTCCATAAATACAGTGCTTGCAAAAATCTAAATTTAAAGACTTTAGACTAGGAAGTAACTTGCGATCAAATAATACCTTCAAACATATTTCACTCATATGGCCCAACCGTTGATGCCAGAGTCGAACATAATCATTTTCATTCTCGGATACAACTGTCGCATGATCTCACTCGCTTCTTCCTTCTAAGAGAAATATGTTTCCAACCTTCTTCGCTTTCATAACCAGTAAGATTCCTTTGCAGACTTTCATAACTCCACCTTGAACAATACTCTTATATCCTCCAGTGTCTAAGACTCCCAAATAAATTAGGTTCTTCCTAAGCTTAGGTACATGTCTCAAATGAGTTAGTATTTTAATAGTTCCAACAAACATCTTAATTCGAATGCTACCAATTCCCACCACTTTACATGATATGTTATTTCCCATGTAAACAATTGCATCATCTATAGACTAGTAAGTAACAAACTAGTGTCTATGAAGACACATGTGATTTGAAGCACCAGAATCTAATAACCATTGTTGATCATGACGTGAACCAATACTAATTGATAAAACTTCATCAGTCATACCTGAACCTGTTGTTGAACCTCAACTGCGTTTGCTTCCTTCATTTCTTTTGGAGGGTCTTCCTTGGAGTCTTGTTGTCTCTTCCAACAATCCTTTTCCAGGTGTCCAGATTTGCCACAAAACCATCACTTAAGTTTTCTCTTCTTTCCCTTCAACTTTGACCGAGAGAAATCTCTCTGACCCTTTCCTCTTTCTTTAGGTCTGTCTCTGACCATCATCACCTCAGATGTAGAGGTTTTTGAATTGGTTTTCTTCCTTGTTTCCTCATACAGTAGTGCTCCAACAAAAACATCAAACTCAATACTTTTTGTTGTGCTGAAATTAATAGAGGTAACAAAGTGATCCCATGACAAGGGCAAAAAACACAATAATGTAATTTCCTTGTCTGCATAATCAAATTTTACTCCCATGTTGGTCAACTCAACTAAGAGAGTATTAAAAGTATTTAAATGATCAGCTATTTTTGTACCTTCCTTCATGTGCAAACTCTACAATTGTCTTTTCAGGAAGATCCTGTTCGTCAAGGATTTCATCATGTATAGGCTTTCCAGCTTCGTCCATAAGCCGACTGTTGTTTTCTCCGCAACATTGTTGAACAAAACATCATCAACCAAACACAGACGCATTCAGTGCTCTTGCATCAATCTTATTCCAGTCTTCATCTGTTATGGTTGCGGGTTACTTTGTTTTTCCCAAAAGCGCCTTCACCACGCCTTGTTTCACGAGCAGATTGTGCATCTTGACCTTACATATCTCGAAATTGTTCTTTCTATTGAATTTTCTGATTTCGAATTTAGCACTCTGAGTTTTCGCCATTAACAAAAAGAAAAATTTCAAAAAAAAACCACTGCTTATAAAACCAAACATTTATATAGAGAAATGATCTTACTCAATGTTGAACAATAATTTTAAAAGGTTTAATCCAAAAAACCTTTTAATAATATATAAAAAATATCAATTCACATATATTATATAAAGCATCCACCCATGAGATAAAACTATTCTTTATAAATATATATTCACCTCACCTTCTATTAAAACATCCTCTACTCTTATGCGATTCTTTTAAAGAATATCTTGTGCTTAATGAAATTTCACTTGTCATATAAACTATCATAACTTCATACCTTTACTTAAAACAAACATCATGCGTATGTTTCTTGATCCACGGAGTTTTAGAGAGTCGTCACAAGTCTCGATACAACTGGAGTGTGACGATCTTTAAAGGGTCATCCAACTGTACCACATATCTTCACTGTGACTATTTGAGGCTATTGTCACACTTGTAGTTGTAGCTGGACCACAATGATTAGGATTTTTACAGCGGGGTCTGGCTAATAAGAGGTTGCACTTTTAGAGAGGAGGGACCTGTGATGATGTGGAAATTGATACACCTCGTACAGATGGGACTACTATTGCGTCTTCGAAATTTGACGTCCTCGATATTTTCTTCTCCAATTTGATACCATTTGTTAGAATTGCAAATGCGGAAAAATGTAATTCACATATGATACTCAACAATCACACAGATTATAATACATAGAGATTTCACTCAACAATCACACAGATTATAATACATAGAGATTTCAGGTGGTTCACCTAAACATTGAGCTACGTGCACCAAGCAGAGGGGTATCGGTTGTCTTATTATTCATATAATAGAGATTACAGCAGTTTCACTCATCTACATTGTCACACACAACCTCCACTAACATACACAGATTTATATACATTTACACATGAAACTGATTATTAAATGTAATCTCATCCATATTCTAACTGGATTATAAGATCTGAAATCCTAATCCTGGAGAAATTCGTTGTTACCAATTTCCAACATCTGTTTAATAAATATTTTCCATTATGTACCCTTTAACAATAACAAGTTCGACAAAACATAAAAGCCAGTAATGCAAAAGAAGATTCACCTCGGAAGATAACACGCTAGAGGTTGCCATCTCCAGTTCTCCTAATCAGAATCTGGTCTTCCATTATTTCTACAGTTTTCTCTGCCTCGAGAGTAAGGGCATTGACCAGCAGGATAAAAAGGAGAGGAGAAATCGCAAACCCTAATCAGAATCTTGTTCCATTTTTTCTACAGTTTTCTCTGCCTTGATAAGGGCATTGACCAGCGGGATAAAGAGGTTAGAAGGCATCGCAAACCCAGGTCCCTGAGAACAGATAGCATTCTGTTACAACTCTTTTACTGAACATTGAATGATTGAAATTGAGCTGAACTCTGTCCATCGTCTCCGGAGCTATTTCTTCATGTGGAGTATCACATCAAATGGTGGAGACATTCAGCATAACACCAGCGTCATTGAAGGCATGACCATCAAAAATATTGGACATTGTATACAGTTGGAAATCCTTACTACTTTCTTCGTCTGAAGAAGAAGCAAACGCACAGGCATTGTTGCCTGCAAGGAAGAGGAGGCGGATGAGATAATTGTTTTAGCCACGGAGACCTAAATGGTGTCCTCGGTTTCAGCTCTCCAGAGGCGATAAAATTTAACTTATCTGCATTTTTTTTTATTGGTTCCTCTTCTTCTTCTTCCAGGTCATGCAACTTAAGAGACGAATATCTCCACCACCAAATTTAGAGGCAAACGGATCCTTAAAAATGCAGAGCGAGTTTAAACTAAGGCTGGCCTTGACTGAGATAGAAGTTACGCGGATGAATACTGAAAGACCAAATACTGAGCGAGTGTTTTCGTAATGTTTATTTATCAGACTTACTCCGTGTTGCTTTCTTCGGTCCCTGCCCTGCCCACTGTTGAAAGGCAGCGCGGGCCGTTTACATGCATTCTCTTCCTACAAAAACATAAATCTTTGTGGTGAAAAAATTGAAGCTTCTCTACAATCTAATCTTTACAAGCCATACAACGCGGGCCGTTTACATTCATTCTCTTCCTACAAAAACATAAACCTTTGTGCTGAAAAAATTGAAGCTTCTGTACAATATAATCTTTACAAGCCATACAACCGAGGTATTTCTAATCTACTCTTTCACAACAATACAGCGACGCGAAAAAAATAACCTGCTTGCAATGCTAAATGGAATGTACGTTTGTTAGGGTTTTCCGCGTAGGATAATCTCTCCATTTTACGGTAATGTGTGCCGACTGTAGGGTAAATAGTTTACTCACAGACAGTGGAGGAGGTCTTGAGAAACCGGAACTTTTTTAGATTCTGAAACGTGTGCACCATGTGGTTTCACTCGAATTTTTTAATCGTATATTTTTTTTTTGTCATTGCATACCACGGGCTTCGCTCGAGCGTTTCCTGATATTTATGCCAGCTCTTAGTTTTCGATACCATTGGTTTTGTTTATCTGAATCCATGATATTCATGCATTTATGGCGTAACCTAAAGCTACCACCGAATATCACTACTGTCAGGAAGGTAGCTAGGCGTTGAGAAATGAATGGAAAGGATGATAGTGCCAATCCCAGGCGTTGAGAAATGAATGAACGGATGATGGTGCCAATAGGCGTTGAGAAATGAATGGAAAGCATGATAGTGCCAATCCTTCATAAGCTTAAAAAATTAAAAAGTACTTCCATATTTGGAACAATCCAAAATCCATGAATTTTAATTAAAAACTACTTCCCATATTTGGAACAATCCAAAATCCATAAAATTCATGGATTTGATCAAATCCATTGATAGAGAGTACAAAATTTAAATAAAACCAAATTCAATTGATGTTGTAATTTATTTTGATTAATCGATAGTGAATTAATAAGATTTGTAAATATTAGATTCAGTATCTTTAAAATATAACAAATTTTATATTTAAAAAGAACATAAGAAGATTGAAGTGAGAGGTTAAATTTGTTTAAAAATATGTTTAAAAAATTTAAATGATTTAGGTGAGTTTTTTTATTTTTATGTTTACATTATTTTTTCATTAATATAATGCATAATATTAATGGTGGAAAAAAATATTAGATTCAAAACTATTTTTTTTATTTGAAAGATTGTATATTTTTTCTATTCTAAAATTATGTTCCAAATAATCAAATAAAAATACATCCAAATCATATTTTTTGAAATAAGAAAGACATTGTTTCCCAAAAAAATCATTTAATAAAATAACTAAATGTGAACTTCTCTTATATTTATCTCTACAAAGTTCTAATTCTTATTATAAGTGTTGATAGGCATGGTATATAGTGTTGAGTTAGGTTTGACTTTCTATTAGTTCATGGTTGACCATAAAATATATACCCCTTTATCTCAAGTTTTAAAAAATAATGATTAATTTTAAATTTTAACTTTGAAGTCTTAATGCTCCTTTCACTTCCCTCAATGTTATCGTAATAAATACTAGTCATTTCATGCCTACTTCTTCTCTTCCTATCTCCTTAAACAATACTTTCATTATTATATTAGACAGATATATGCTACCTAGCCTTGTTTATTTATAATAAGAGTTTCAAAATAAAATAGTTCTCCTACAGGTTAAAAAAGACTACTTCATCAAAATATACAACCACTTCAAATATAAATATATATTAATATCAATTTATATAGGAAAAACTCAATTTTCAAGTATATTAAATATATTATATTAAATGTTAATTTTAATTATGATATGTTAAAAAGATAATTTCAAATTTAATATATTATATGTTAAAAGATAATTTCAAGTTTAATATATTATATGTTAATTTTAATTATGATAGGTTAAAAGATACATTGTGTTGATTATAAATAATAAATTTTAGAAAAATCAATAAAAACCAAAACAATATATATATTTTTTATAATACCTAATATTTAGAGATCATTGTGAGACTAAACACCTATGATACCAAATATTTATACCTAAATCTAATATAAATATATAAATAATGACTTTTTTTTTTAGTTCAAAGTATTAAACATTAAACATTATTATATTTCATATTTAAAGAGTTAATAACATTTTTCACATTAATATAATTAAATATTATTAATAATTATGATTAATACTTAGGTGTATCATGAATTTATATTTTTTTAATATTAAATTATAAAAAATTAAAATGTCATTTTTTTAATTATAAAAATAATAATATTATTTTGAATTTTTAATATATTAATAATTAAATAAAATAATATAAAGTTTTTGATATTATCAATTTTTAAAATATTAATAATTTAAAAAGAATACAATAATATAAGGATTTTGGTGTATCATGACTTTACACTTTTTTAATATTAAATTATAAAATTAAGATTAAACTACAATACACACAAAAATTAAAACTTAAAAAGAAAAACGATATTAAAAACTAGATATACAAGAATATGCAATATCAAATTAATATAAAGGCACTAGTTTTTAAGTTAGAACATATAACATCAAATTAATATAAAGTATGAATTTCAAAATTAGAACATGTAATATTAAATTAAAAGGATTAGGTAATTGACAAATTAATATAAAGGCCCTAGTTTTTAGGTTAGAACATATAACATAAAATTAATATAAAGTATGAATTTCAAAATTAGAACATATAATATTAAATTAAAAGGATTAGGTATTTTGTAATTAGTTATATAAATGATTTTATTAAAATTAATCACATTGAAAAAGAAAGAAATTTAAAATATTGAAAATTTTAATGATTTGATTAATTAAACATGAATATGTAATATTAAATTAAAAATATAAAGATGAGGATTAGGTATTTTGCAATTAGTATAAATAATTCTATTAAAATTAATTACATTAAAAAAGAAAAATTTAAATTATTGAAAAATATAATGATTTGATTAATTAAATATGGAAATCTCAAAATTGAGTTAGTCTACAAACTTATTTATACTTTCTTTCTCCATAATCTTACTCCACAATCGAAAGTCAAACTTATATTTTGCACTATTAAATTTGGATTCTTCTCCATAAAGATCCCTAAATAATACAATGATTTTATTAATTAAACATTAACTAA
>SNQJ01S0041246.1:108889-125820 GCA_010110895.2 Picea sitchensis | reverse complement strand
TGCCACGTGTCCCCCCTATGTTGGTTGTATGTATATATATAAAATGACATGGGGAGTCCACGGGGTTCGACCCCTTGACCTCCCCCAACAACAAAGCCTTTGTAACACTCCGCTAGCCAATATACCCGCCAATGTTCCTTGTTACATAACCCATTGCACTTGCATTTAAAGTTGGTTGTTGTATTATACGGATGGGGGGCAGGCTGGGGCCTAGCCCCGACCCATCGTATATTTTATATGCAACTATTGCATATTGTGTATTGTGCGCGATTTTTTTAAATCACATAACTTATGTAATATGGTTTGCCATTGTAAAAACACGCGCGGGGTATTATATTGTGGGCACGGGTTTTTTTAACCCTTGGTTATATGTGGTATGCCACATGCCCGTGGCCCGAAGCGCGGGAATCCATTTTACGGTTTTCAAACCAACTTAACCACTTTGTAACCAAAAGCGTGGTTGCATGGGTAATATGACCAAGAGCCGAGGCAGTTAGGGGCTGGAGGCACCCTAACCGTTCTACGGATTGTACCGGTGCGCGGTGGCGTACGGGACTTGGTTTTTCCACTTTAAAGAAGCGTGTGTGCTAGGTTTAAAGCACAAGGGTACATTTTGTAGAACCAGAGACAACAAGTGGAAGAGGGAGACTTCAAGGAGGCCATCTTCTTCATTTTCCGACCGTTTCAGGTGCCGAAAGAGCCCAGACAGGGGTTTTGGGACCCTGCGGAGCCATTGGAGCAGTCAATTTGTCATTTTGAGCATTGTAAGGCATGTTTTTGAGCACTCTGAGAAATTTAATAATAATGATCCATTGGAAGCTGGACCAGGAGATGTAGCCCGGAGTGGGGTGAACTCCTTTATCAAGTTGCTGTGTTTATGTGCTGATGTTCAATGTTTTATGCTGTTGTTTATGTGTATCTTTACATAATTAATCCTTTATTATGTGTTTCAAATTGATCCGGTTGCTTTAAACACATAACATTTCACTTGCAATAATTATTCAATTTTATCAAGTCTTCTTCATTTTTAGATCATCCTTCCTTCATTTTATAGAGTTTCGAGCTTCCTTTCTTTCCTAAAATCTCATTTAATTAAAGTTTTTTAAATAAATTCCTAAAAATTCTTCTTCATACAAGTGTCACCCATCCCCTTTATTCCTCCATTATTTAATTTGTTTAATTAATTAATTATCTTATTTCCCTCACCCACCTAGAGTTACTCCTAGAATCAGTCATAGGTGTCCCCAAATTCCCTTACAGGTTTTAAAGGCTTTCCCTTTTATGAAATTGCTAATTTAGTTTAAAATTAGAAAGCTCTTAAATGTAGATTCTTTACTAAGTTGACTTCCCTCTTTTTCCGTTAAGTTCCCCTTTTTCCCTTTTTATGTTACCTATTTTCCCTAGTTTCCTATTTTTTATTTTCCCTCTTTCCCCTTTTTACTTAGAACTAAAAAGGCAGGAGTGGAATTTAACCCCTTTTCCCTTTTATCATTAAATTAGTATATTTTAAATTATCAAAAAGATAAAACAATTAATTCCCTCTTTACATTTTATAACCACAGAGTTTATTTTTTTTATGAATAAATTAATTTCTTACTCCCTTCATGTTACAAGATTTTATGAAGATCATAATTATCATTAAGTTGTTTTTATTTTAATTATCATTATTTATTTATTTAATTTTTTTTATTTTTTTTTAGGTAGACTAAATTTTACCACTAGCGTAATTTAGACTTAGACCTTAGGTTTTGTACTGGCCAACAATTAATTAGGGAAATTGATTTAAAAATTACTTAACATGTTATTTGTCCTAAGTCCATCTAGGTTCATCCCTCTATCATCAACAACGTGACGTGCCCTTCAGGACGCACTGAGTTCTCCAAGGGTTCCACTCGCCTCATCTATTCCTTTGCGCGATGTACCCTTCAGGACGCACTACATGCTCCAAGGGTGCCACTCGCCTCTTGACTGATTTGGTAGACATCAATAACCCCTGGAGTCAACACTCTTCCAGGTGAACTTGTGGGAGACTAAGGGATTCTAAGGAATAAGGCCCCCACCTTATTACGCGCCCCTTAGAATCATCGTGAGTGACTGTCGCAGTCTGCCCTCACGGCATCGTGGGTCCTCTCGAACTAGGTAAAAGTCAACCTACAGTTCCAGCCACAACGAGAGTGCTAGTAGGCCGTGGCAGCGTTGCTATCCACACCTTTCCCTCAACATCTCTGGTAGTCGTGCGTGACCCATTTACTCCATATGTGAGTTTGGTCGGAAAGCTATCGTCAGCCTGCATCATCAACAAATCATGTCAGAACATATCCATATCATATCCTCAAATCAGAAGCACTAAAATCACAGTGAAACAATAAAACCCCAAATGGTACACTCCCAAACTCGATCCGGAGTCCAAGGGGTTCCATCGATGCCTCGACATTATCTAAGTCCATAATTCGGCACACTCAGTAAAATCGAGTCAATAACACCTGTCTATGTCGAGGCGGAAAAACAACATGTCATCATCCCATAAAGCCACATAATCAAAATCAAAAGTTTTAATAACATAATAATCCGGATCACTTGCGAGAAAGAGTCCTCAAAGAATAAGTTCACCTAGTGCGCCAGAGTGGGATGTTACATACACCCGCTCTTGGTCTAAACTTCATCCCAAAGTTTCATAGTATATATGCCGAAATAAAGTGTATCACAGTATCATATGTCTATCTATCAAACAAAAATGGAAACTGCTGGCGCATATCATATACGTCCTCCCAGGTCGCCGAGTGCGGACTATAATTGTCCCACTGGACCTTGAGTTGATCTATTGTTTGACATCATAGCTGTCAAACACGATGATCCAAGATGCGGACCGGCTTAGCCGTGAGAACTCCCTCATCCGATATCTTCAAGGAACTCATGTCAATAACATGTGTAGGATCACTAATATAATGTCTCAAAATAGATACATGAAAAACATCGTGCATACGCCTCAAAGATTCAGGCAAGGCTAGTTGATAGGCCACAGGCCCCTTTCTCTCCACAATCTCGAAAGGTCCCATGAACCTAGGAGAGAGTTTAGTTTCCTTCCCAAATTTGATCGAAATCTTATGCGGTTTAATCTGCAAGAAGACTCGATCGCCGACCTCGTAACTACGGTCGACACGGTGCACATCGAAATAACTCTTCTTCCGATCCTGCGCTTCTTTAATCCTTTTTCGTATTGTTTTCATTTGATCTTCCATTTCTTGGGTCGCTTCTGGTCCCACTAGGACCCTATCCTCAAGCCGATCCCAACTCAAGGGCGTCTGACACAGTCGCTCGTAAAGAAACTCAAAAGGCGCCATCTTAATGGTGCTCTGGTAACTATTGTTGTAAGCGAATTCCACTAGTGGCAATAATTCTTCCCAATGCTTATGTTGGTCAATTACGTACATGCGCAACATGTCCTCCAAGGTTTGGTTCGTTCATTCGGTCTTCTCGTCAGTCTCCGGGTGGTACGTAGTAATAAAGTTAAGTTGGGTTCCCAAGGCCTCTTGGAAACTCATCCAAAATCGTCCAGTAAAGCCCAATCCTTAATCGGATATAATCCTCTTAGGAACACCATGTAGCCTCACAATCTCACTGATGAAAAATCTAGCTATGTCAGGTGCCTGATACATCATACTCATAGGAATAAAGTGAGCACTCTTCGTCAGAGTGTCTACTACTAGGAAAATAGAGTCATGTCTCCTTGTCTTTAGTGGAAATCCAGCAATAAAATCCATCAAAATAACTTCCCATTTCGATTCCGGAATAGCAGGTGCTTGTAGTAATCCTGCTGGGTGTCTATGTTCAGCCTTTACCTACTGACATTCTAGACATCTGGCCACATAGTTGACTATGTCTGCCTTCATTCCCTTCCAGAAGAATAAGGGTTTAAGGTATGCCCTCATCTTTGTGACTTCCAGGTGAGCCATGTATACTTCTCTATGAGCCTTTCTTAGGATCAACATCCTCAATTCATCATTTGGAGGTACATAAATCCGACTTTTAAACCTTAATAAACCATTGCTATCAAATGCAAATCCCTCAAATCGTGGTACCATCATTGTGTTTTGTCCAATAAAACCCTTGACCTCTTTGTACCAGTCATCGTCATGCTGTAAAGTTAGAATCTTTTCACGTAGATTCGTTTGAAGAGGTAGCACCGAAAAGATGTACAGTCTCCAACTCAATGCATCCTCCACTCATTTCACTATTCCTTTTATGTAAGTAATCTCGAAGTCGTACTCGCTAAGCAATTCCGACCAACGCCATTGTCGCATGTTCAGGTCGCTTTGCGTAAAGATGTGTTGTAGTCCATAATGGTCAGTCTTTAGTTCAAATTTTCATCCAATAAGGTAGTTTCTCCAAACCTTCAAGGCATATACGATGGCTAACAACTCCAAATCGTGCTTTGCGTAGTTCTCCTCATGCCTTCTCAGTTTCCTCTAAATGTAAGAAATCACTCGCCCGTCTTGCATCAAGACCCTTCCTAAGCCTTCCTTGGATGCGTCAGTGCATACCAAGAAGTCCACGTCCATGTCCGAGACCTTTAGTGTCGACGTTGTTGTCAAAAGTTCCTTAAGCCTCTGAAATGCTTCCGTGCATTTATCGGTCCAAACAAAATTCTTGTTCTTCTTATGCAACTTCATGATCAGATTTGCTATCTTCGAGAATACCTTGATGAACCGTCGATAATATCCTGCTAAACCCATGAAGCTACACACTTCCGAGACATTCATCGGTGCAAGCCATTCCATAATAGCCTTGACCTTGGCTAGATCCATGACCATGCCTTCGCTGGAGATGACATGCCCTAAGTAGTGAATCTTCGATTGATAGAAAGAGAATTTGGACAACTTCCCATACAATTTGTGCTCTCGCAGACACTGTAGCACCAAGCGCAAGTGCTCTTCATGCTCCTCCGTCATCCGAGAGTAGATCAAAATATCATCAATGAATACTTGGACGAACTTGTCCAAGTACTCACGGAACACCCCGTTCATCAAACTCATAAATACCCCTAGGGCATTTGTCAGTCCAAATGGTAAAATAGTTAACTCGTAATGTCTAAACCTCGTCTTAAAGGTGGTCTTAGGGACATCATCCTGCGTGATCCCTAACTGGTGATACCCTGATCGCAAATCGATCTTGGAGAACACCGTTGCACCCTTCATTTGATCGAATAGATCATCAATTCTTGGCAATGGATACTGATTCTTGATCGTGGCCTTGTTTAGTTGACGGTAGGCAATGCAAAGCCTCCATGATCCGTCCTTCTTTCGTATGAAAATAACAGGTGCACCCCACGGTGACACACTAGAATGTATCAGTCCCAGGTCCAACAACTCCTTCAGTTGCATTTTCAACTCTTGTAACTCCAGAGTCTATATCCGATAAGGCATTCTTTCTATCGGTTCAGTCCCTGGTTTTAGGTCTATGGTAAACTCCAATTCCCTCTCCTGTGGCATCCTAGGTAATTCCTCCAGAAATACGTTTGGAAACTCTCTCACCACCGGAAGGTGTCCTAGACCTTCCGCTACTCCCTTCTCATTTAACACAAGGATCGCATAAAGCTTGCACCCCTTGCGCATGGTCTTCCGAAGTTGCAAGGAAGAGATGAACCTTAGGGAAACTCCCTAGTTCTGGCCTACAATCGCACGTCTCTATCCTTCATCATCAACCAAGATCAACCGTTTCGTCTAACAGTTGAGTATCGCCTCATGCGACTCCAACCAGTCCATACCAATTATGACATCATAATATCCTAAGATCGTGATGTACAGGTTGGCCCTTGTGACAAACTCTCTCAGGTTAAGGATATAACCTGTAACCTTACCTCCAACCTTTTGTTTGGCTCTCGAAGCCATCTCTACGAAGCTAAACTCGTCCTGTTTGACTTCCTTTACCTTAATACTTTTTAGCACTGCACTAGAAATTAAACTCTCGCTAGCACCAGGATATATCAAAATACTAAGGGTCTGGTCGGTGACGGTACCTTTCGTCTCGAGCACAGTCGACTAATGCTCCACCTGGCGGTTATTCACTGCTGCATGAATCCGATGGGCCATGCCCATATCTCCCACGATAGTGGGTCCGGCTGATCCGGACACTCTAGTCCTCTCCACAGGGAAGTCACGTTGGTAATGTGGCTCCCCACATGTCCAACACCCCTTCTTCGGCCTAGTAGTCCTGGTACCTGAAGTAGAATATGACGACCCACCGGCCTGGAATCCTGGTCTGTTCTACTGAACATGCCTAAACTGTTGTTTTTGCGGTCGACGCTGTTACTGATGTTATGGTCCCCAATAAGGTGTCCGTTGCTGAGGTGACGGTCGCTAAGGTGTAGTGAAAGTGGATCCCCTCTGGAAGCCATGATATCTCGGCGTATGTTTGGCTCATGTCTAATTCTACTTTGCTCCAGATGACACCTTCTCTGTTGGTCTCGCTGGAGTCCTGGTCTGACCCCCACTGATAATCTCCTCCTCTACTATGAGGGCCTTCTGGACGACATCATGCAAGGTTTGAGGCATCAAAATCCTAACCTTAGCATGTAGCCTGCCATTAAGGCCGAACACAAACCTGTTGACCTTAAGTTTCTCAGTGTTAAGGTGTGGAGCATACTGGAGCAACTCCATAAAATGGGCCTCATATTCGGGCACCGTACGACCTCCCTGTCGTAATGCATTGAACTCATTGAGTTGTCTCTCAATGAATTCCTCTGAAAGATACCTCTCTCTGAATCGTTCCTTGAACAGTTCCCATGACACGTCTCCAACGACCATGTTCAACTATGGTAGGAGCGTCTTCCACCATAGAAGAGCGCTCACCTTCAGATGAAATACCACCATGCAGACCTTCATGTTGGAGGTATAATCGCAAAGTGCAAAGCACATTGCCATGTTCTCCAACCATGCCTCGACGACTGCACCGTCTGGGGCACCAAAGAAATCAGGAAATTTGACCTTCTCGAGTTCATGGTGAATGCTACCAGTACTGACCGGAGCGCGCGACGGAACCTCAGCGGGTGTCGGTGACCTGGCCTCATCTCTGTCCAAGCGGTTGATCAGAGCCTTGGACATGCACTGAAAAGATCTCATCATTCTAACTAATTCACCAACTGCTATCTGCTCCTGTCTAAGAATCTGCTCCTCCTCCTGGGGATTAGACCCCTCGGGAGTGGATACTACTGGAGGCGTCGTGTCTCCTCCCCTAGCACCCCGTCGTCTGCCTCTATGACGTCCTCTAACCATGATTACCTACATGCACATAAGTCAACTCGATTAGCAATAGTATAATCAAATAAAATCAACGAAAGCCGTAGCGATCCCAAGTCACGGGTTGAACCATCTCTGATACCATATGTAACGAACCTCCCATTTTGTCAAGACATCAAGCCTCACATAACAAGTGAGTTTTTTTTTTGTGTGTGCATGTGTAGAAGGGTAATAAAGACATTATACTCAGCACGCAGCATGACGATGAACACCATGCAAGAAAATCACGCAACAACAACATGACGACCTAACAAGAATAAGAATGACTATCCGCCTGTCCTACCATGTAATGGTTAGGACCTCCAGGACACATAAGAAACGCTCAAGCCCAGGTTCCCATCAATTTTGACCATTTAAGGTGTCAGGGTTGGCGACTTTTCTAAGGAACAAGGAGGTGTCTACATCCCACCCCAATTAAACAAGTCCAAGCTGACAAGCTAAAAGACAACATCAAGATCATCCAAGACACTTCACTCCAGAATAATCAATTCTATGAATATTTCAATAATATTTAAAGTCGGCCCTTTAAAGTAATTTGCATGAGGTAGACATTGAAACACTTTATTTATGCCCATAATGAAAACTATGTTATTTATATAAGGTCGCACATTAAACACTCTTACACTCTGAATTGTTACAATAAATTTTGATGACGCAAGAAGTAAATAACCGACTACCATACATTACATTGACATTCCCTTGCGCGCAAGAAATAAAATCTAAACATTATGCAATACGTCATGCAAAACCTTAATTTTCATGTACACAGGAAATAAGTAACCTTAAAGCCATCTTTCAAGAATAAACTAGATAAAACAAAATATCTAAACCACCATTTACTACGTAAATCCAAATGCGCAAGAACCCTAAAATCTATGACTATTATTCACGACATACAATCCACTTGCGCAAGAAGCGAGAATTAAACCATCAATGTTGCATCCACATTGTTATAAGGTGCAAGAGACTTGAGTGCCTTGCCTTACCACTCCCTTATAACCCAAGCACACCTAAGTGTACAATGAACTTAAGGAATTCGTTTCCATATCTCTTTTACAAGGGCAAGCTTATAAGAATCAACATAAAAGAAAACAAATGAGGGAAACTTAATAACATTATCGTACATGCTAAACAAATTATCAACAACATAATGTCATCCTTTTTCAATTGAATGTACTATTTTCATAAACAATCATTTTCATCTCCAAATTAAATAATAATAAGAAGGCATTCCTTTTTCAACTACTTTTTATAATTAGCAACTGAAGACAGTAATCAGTAATTACATTCCTTTTCATCTCTAAATTAAATAATAATAATAATAAAAAAGCTTTCCTTTTTCAACATTTTTTTTAATTAGCAGCTGAATATAGTAATCAATAATTACCTTCCTTTCATCTCTAAATTAAATAATAATAAAAAAAAAGCATTCCTTTTTCAACTACCTTTTATAATTAGCAACTGAAGACAATAATCAGTAATTACTTATTGGTCCATTAATAGGTGAAGACATTAATTGGTAATTGAAGGTTGCGAGTTAAGATAAGGAAGGTCAATTCTCCAGGAAATTTGTGAGGAAGGGTTAACCTGCACAGAAGGAAATTTTACCTACATATTGATACATATTTACGACAGAATAGGTTAATCCAAACTTAGAAATTATTGTGGAAGGAAGGGGTTAAACTACCATTGACTGGACTTGGTCTGATATTCCTATTTCCTAAATCTGGTAACAACTTTGCATCATTTATTGTTTTAATAACATGAGGTTGTATTAAAGTTATGGGTAAAGATTGAGTTTCTACCAATGCTATCAACCTTGGCCCAGTGGATTTTCCGACCTCCTGGTGAATAAATTCTAAAAAGGCACTTGCAGTCATCCTTTAAAGACAATCAAAATCTTTAACGACAAAACGCTGTCAAGGATTTAAACATTGAAAAATGTAAAATAAAAAAGGTAAAGAGGTATAAGTCAAATCGCAGTCATCAAAAAAATTACGAAGGTGCAGTTGGTGATATATACATGATGTTCAGCATATCCTCCATCGTATACATGAAATGTATACGAAAGACTCATTATCATCACGTTGTCCCATTCAATGCCAAGTTCTAATGCATAAATGAAAGAAGTAATCATAACTATTCTGCAGGGTGTAAAATATGCCTATCCATCGCTATGACTGTCCCTTAACCAGAGATAATCGTAAAACAAATTTAAGAGATTAGAAGCATCGAGTATAGTAGCAAACACTTCCAGGTATCAAAGAATGTCGAGTTAGAATGTTTTACTAATCGACAGGGATGTGGAAACTTAAGGATCGTCAGCACAAACCTAGCCTTATCAATAAAAGATAATGTCGTTGTTCTCCATAGTAATTGTTGGCTTTAAAATAAAATAAAATAAAAATCCGCAGCCAACAAATAGCATAAATGCGATCGCTGGTGATGTAGGAGTAAAAGAATGACTCAACCATTTGATAACTGTCAACCTTAAATCTGTCCGAGCAGCAGACAAAAATAATCGCTGAATTCACAAGTGTAAATTGTTGTCAAGGTATTAAATATTGCAGAGGTAGAAATTTAGAAGACACGGAGATAAAAAAAAACCACATAATCACTCAACACCAGAAGGCGCAATAACAAAAAATTAGTCAAGGATTATGACAGAGGTAGACGACTGATAGGCTCGTCCTTCGCTTCACCATCCTTGAACAGAAAAACAGGGCGTTGAGATCCATAGGTCTTTTAACGCTAAGGTGACAACCATAGATCATGCTCCTGGTCGACTGCTCAGGCAAGGACTGGTGAGCTAGGGACGAAAGGCAAAACAATCACATGGGTCAAAGTCAAACCATAGGGTTGTCAAGTCATGTGGGGACGAAGGCCATGGAAGTCAACAATCATCAAGCTAGGCTAAGCAAATAAAGTTATTAAATTTTAAAGATAACTCAGTTTAATTCTCCACTAAATACGTGGATCCAAGCATAAGTCCTAATACATTCTACCATACAAAAATGAAAAGTGTACCGTTGCCTGATCTCCCTCTCCGAATGATGTCCCACGCTCCGTGAAATTCCCGCTCGCTGAATGCAGAGACCTCACCGGTACCACCCAACCAATGCTAGGGGTACTCTTCTTCCCCCTTATCCCCCTGATCTGCAAAGGGGCCACACACACTATCCAGAGATTTCGTCTAGCTCCCAGCTCACCTCGCAAGGTCGAGCTACCACTCCTCTCCGAGATGGTTATCCCAACTCCCACAAGTAAATCAGTGAAGTCGATATTTTTTCAACGTAATGTTACACAAACAGAACATGATCCTTCCTCCTTCTCCTTCCTTCATTTTATAGAGTTTCGAACTTCCTTTATTTCCTAAAATCTCATTAAATTAAAGTTTTTAAAATAAATTCCTAAAAATTCTTCTTCGTACAAGTGTCACCCATCCCCTTTATTCCTCCATTATTTAATTTCTTTAATTAATTAATTATCTTATTTCCCTCACCCACCTAGAGTTACTCCTAGAATCAGTCCTAGGTGTCCCCAAATTCCCTTACAGGTTTTAAAGGCTTTCCCTTTTATGAAGTTTCTAATTTAGTTTAAAATTAGAAAGATCTTAAATGTAGATTCTTTACTAAGTTGACTTCCCGCTTTTTCCCTTAAGTTCTCCTTTTTCCCTTTTTATGTTACCTCTTTTCCCTAGTTTCCTATTTTTTATTTTCCCTCTTTCCCCTTTTTACTTAGAGCTAAAAAGGCAAGAGTGGAATTTAACCCCTTTTCCCTTTTATCTTTAAATTATTATATTTTAAATTATCAAAAAGATAAAACAATTAATCTCCTCTTTACATTTTATAACCACATTTTTTTTTTTTTTATGAATAAATTAATTTCTTACTCCCCTCATGTTACAAGATTTTATGAAGATCATAATTATCATTAAGTTGTTTTTATTTTAATTATTATTATTTATTTATTTAATTGTTATTATTATTATTATTATTATTATTTAGGTAGACTAAATTTTACCACTAGCGTAATTTAGACTTAGACCTTAGGTTTTGTACTGGGCGACAATTAATTAGGGAAATTGCTTTAAAAATTACTTAACATGTTATTTGTCCTAAGGCCATATAGGTTCATCCCTCTATCATCAACAATGCGACGTGCCCTTTAGGATGCACTAGGTGCTCCAAGGGTGCCACTTGCCTCATTTGTTCCTTTGTGTGACGTGCCCTTCAGGACGCACTAGGTGCTCCAAGGGTGCCACTCACCTCTTGACTGATTTGTAGACTTCAATAACCCCTGGAGTCAACACTCCGCTAGGTGAACTTGTGGGAGACTAAGGGCTTGTAAGGAATAAGGCCCCCACCTTATTGCGCACCCCTTAGAATCATCATGAGCGGTTGTCGCAGTCTACCCTCACGACATCGTGGGTCCTCTTGAACTAGGTAATCGTCAATCTACAGTTCGAGCCATGGCGAGAGTGCTAGTAGGCTATGGCAGGGCTGTTGTCCACACCTCTCCCTCAACATATCTGGTAGTCGTGCGTGACCCCTTTCCTCCATTTGTGAGTCTGGTCAGCAAGCTATCATCAGCTTGCATCATCAACAAATCATGTCAGAACATATCCATATCATATCCTCAAATCAGAAGCACTAAAATAACAGTGAAACAATCAAACCCCAAATGACACACTCCCTGACTCGATGTAGAGTCCAAGGGGTTCCATCGATGCCTCGACATCCTATAGGTCCATAATCTTACACACTCAGTAAAACCGAGTCAATAGCACCTGTCTATGTCGAGGAGGAAAAACAACATGTCATCATCCCATAACACCGCATAATCAAAATCAAAAGTTTTAATAACATGATAATCTGGATCACTTGTGAGCAAGAGTTCTCAAAGAATAAGTTCGCCCAGTGCGCTAGAGTGGGATGTTATAGACTAGCTGAGTTGAGTTTAGATGCTGCATTGGTTTTGTCACCATGCAACATTGGGATCATCCCCATGCTAATGCGGACTTGCCTTGGAATCTTCACCAGACTAGAGAATTACCCTTGATGCCCCGATTTACTCCTCAATACTCTCTGTTCAGTCAGTTAATTGAAGACTAGTTGAGTAGTTAACTCAACTAGGTGGCAGTTCACTCCCATAACTTCCCGAGAGACTAGAATAGGTGGTTGTTCACTCCCATAACTATTGGTGTGTTTCTAGATCACTCTAAACCACCACTATGGCACATTGGTTCTCCTCCAGTGTGAATTCATTGAGTTATACAGAGTCTATCATGTGTAAATTATTCATTATTCATTACAGTTAATGAGAATTCTTCCATTCTTTCTCTCCTTCTTCTTCTTTCTCAATTTACCAATGCAAATGTGTGTAGTATTTTCTAACTAGATCTATTATGTGCAGGTTCAACAAATTTACAATATTTCATGAAACCCCATACTTATAAGTATAACCCACCTATAAGTATAACCCCACCCACCTCACAATCACTACATGACTTAGAGATGGTCCACTTGGGAAACTCTCCTTGACTTTGGGAACGATCTACCCAATAGGTCACCATGACAACTGTCCCATACTTAAATTTAGAAAGTTGCAATAGGTCTTTGAGAATTTGTTTATTTTGAAGAGGGGGGATTTGATGCACATGTTCAGGTGGTTATTTTATTAGATAATGGATTAATTAGAATGATATTGTGACTTGTAGACCATTGGAGGGCGTACCTGTTTGTGTTTGTAGGTCCCTACCAGGTGGACGTATTTTCGTGAAGGCACAAGGTCACTTTGACCTTCATTGGGGAATGAATCCCACATGTTGGATGATATCATCCCTCTATTTGGACACATGGAAGAGGAAACATTGAATTTGGAATCACTTACAAATGTGAGTATATCACATTACAACTCATTACACCCCAACGTTGGCCTTGGAAGGCCTAAGATGTCACACCTTATGCCCTAGACGTCACGTTGGATTAGGGTTTTTGATGGTGTTCTCATGGTTGATGGCGATGTGGCTAGGTTTGATGGAGAGAGAGACACATTCCATGCCTTCTAGAACTTGACAAGATGACACATGTCCTTGGGAGGCCCAACAACTTCCACGTTGAGGAAAAACATCATCCTTCTAGGGAATGAGGTCATCATTGTAAAAGGAATTATTTTATGTATTTTATGTTTTTAAGTTGTAAAATGAGAAAAGAGGAGGTCAACCTATTCTAATTTGTTTTCAACATTTTGAAAGTGGAAAAATTTGTTTTAGGTGAGTTTATATAAAAAAATCTCACCTCATTTCATTTTTAGATCATAACTTTGAGAGTTACATACTCTGTTGGCTCAAAATTTTCTCCCTACTTGGGAAAATTGTTCTATATATCTCTTTAATGTCTCTTGGATGATATTACTTGGTCATATGCTGTAAGAAATCTAGGAGCTATCTCTTGGATGCTTTTTTATTGGTATGTGGTGGAATATACTTTATAATAAGGGTTTCTTCATGTTATTCTTGGAATTAATAAGGAATTTGTGCATTAATTGTTTTGTTTCTTGTTGTTTCAAGCACTAATATAGACCCTTGGAGGATTATACAGGCATATTCCCTCCATCAAGTCTACATTTTTATCTTTGAATAAGCTATAATTTGCAAAGGTTGCTAGGAGGAGTAAAAGGATTACACCTTCCTAGATTTATCTTGCTAGGTTTTTTTTCTCTAGGGAGTAAAAGGGATTACACCCATACATAAGTAACAAAACTAGATCTTACACAAGAGACTCCATTAATCCAATTTATTAGGAACTAGTCCATGTTGCATTGGAGATATAAAATCATTCCATTGGTATACATGAAATGTTGAGATATTACAATTGTCCAAGTTGGAATCTATTCTTCATGTTATAATCTTGCTTGTGCCCTAAGTCCATCCTATTTTAGCCAAGTAATTTGATGCTATAGTAAATTTCATGCTACATCCATTAGGACTACAACAAAAATATATTTCATTCACTCTTTACTCTCTAATCTACCGCTGAAATTTACTTGTGAACCTAGATTATTGTTCTACTAATTATTGGCTATCATCTAGACGATTTACTTGTTGCTTTCTGTGGATAGATCTTGATTATGTAACAATTTTTTTCTACATCCATTTGGATTTTACAAAAACTTGTTGATAACATCATATGATATCCCTCAAAACATCACCAAATTCTTGCTTCATTCAGTGGAAGTTTAACTTGTCATTGCTAGCATAGTTTCCATCATCTTATACTTGATTTTGGTGGGTAAATTTGTATCAAATGATATTGTTTATTTATGATTTATACATTTATATATTGCATAAATTTTGGGACATAAAGGCTTCTTGTTGAATCCTCGTTGGTCAAAGGCTTGTTGATCATCATTTGTCTTGTTTTAGGAAGGGATAACATTGTTTTGCAGATACACAAGCCTTGGAAACCATTCACCCTTCTACAAGACTCTTCTTCAAGACTTCTTCCATCTCCAATATTGACCTATAGGGGAACTCACTTATCATCATCTCACTTTCCATATGAATCCCCATAGGGTCACCTATATTCGACCCTTGTGGGGATTGTATCATCACTAAAGTGAGGGGAGTGTCTATCTAAGGTGATAGTGGGTAGTTACTCCCATAGTTGTCCCACACTTCCATGGATTAGGTTAGGCTTTTCCCAATATACAGATTGTGCGATAACAATGATTATGACTAGATGGATCCTGGAAGAGTTATTTAATGGATTTCTTCCAGTGTGTCTCAAAGGTGTGGAAAGTTAAGACAATGATGGGTTTAATGTACATACTCTAAAAATATAACACACGAGTAGTTCATGCACAATGTTTTATTATGTGTGGTGATAGAATCCCTTGAACATTCCATGGATGTCCCTATAGGAGGGGTGGGAAACAATGAGGATACCATTGGTAGGTGGATTAGTTTCTAAAGAGTGCAACACAAGTTTGTTGGGTAACCTAGTGTACTGCAGAGTGTGCAAGGGGGTTGTACTCTAGGAGTGGTGTGAGTATTGTCCTCAACATTCTTTTTTTATCCCATAGTGGTTTATTCTTATACCTGACTGTGTGATCTGTTTGTGGAAATAATGGGTTGATCGGGTCTACACTAGTTGTACAGTGGTTTGAGGGGGAAGTGTAGGTACTAGTACCATATATGGTGGGTCAAAATACGATATAGGTATTTCTAACACCATGTTGGGAAGTGTTAGTGTAGATTATATGTAGTAAGACATAACTCCTCGTGCTGGGGAAGAAAAATGAGATCTTGGTGAGGGGATGACGAATGAAATTCAAATATGTGGGTTGGTCATTCAAGGATGGAGTATCAAGGATAAGTGAGGAAAAAGATAATTTTTCCATGAAAAAAGTGGTAGTGCACACTTATGAAAAAACCAAGGGTGAAACAAATGGTGGTTTTGTTTGGTAGATGTTATATTATTTTCATGTGTGTGGGGGAGTGTGTCATATTTGACTATTGTGTCTAATGTTCCCTCCTTAGTAGTGGTGTATGTGTGTGTCAGGCCCTACATGAGTTGTTCTTCGCTATTTTAACTTTTTTGATATTTTTAGTGGTTTTCTAAATTAATCCTGGATTAAGGGATTAGGGTTTTGGTAGTTGCAAATTACCTAAAAATTTGTATAGATTATATTGCAAATGGTGAAATTAATACAATGAATATTTGAGAGGTGTGACACCAAGGAAGGTTGGTTTTCTCCCAAGTAAGGGTTTCTGGGATAAATATTTGTGTACTATGTGTATGAGCCATTGATTAATTTCTATTTTGCTTAAGAATATATATGCATTTCTTTACTTCACAAGTTTAAAACTTACATTTGGTATTAGAGAACGTTTTTGGCTTCAGGGGGATTCCTTTGTTGCTAATGGTTTGGCTTGGTATCGATAGATCAAGTTTATCTTGGGTCTATGATAAACCTGGGTTCAATGGGAGATTTGTAGTGGTGATTCGTGTGTTCAAAGATAATGGCGAGAAATTCTATGATTGATATTGAGAATTTCAAGGGTCAAAACTTTGAGCTATGGAATATCAAGATGGAGGAACTTCTTGTAGACAAAACAAAATGGATCGCAGTGGGTTCTAGTACACAACATACTAGTACACAAATTATTGGTACATAATCTACTAGTACTTAAACTATCAATACTCAATCTATTGGTACGTCGAAAGAAGATTGGGAGAAGTTGGATAGAAGAGAAAGGAATATTATTAGACTCGGCCTATCAGATTTGGTGTTACTGAAAGTATCGAGAGAGTCTACTTCCAAGGAAATATGGGAAAATTTTGGGAATTTGTATTAGTCGAAGTCACTAGTAAACAAGTTTTTTCTTCGAAAGAAGTTGTATCATCTTATGAAGGAAGATGGAGATTTTGTGATAGAGCATATACATTCCTTCATACTATGATAAATCAACTTGGATTTGTTAATATTATGCTTGCAGAAGAAGACAAGTGTATTACTTTGTTATTTTATTTACCAAACTCCTTGGATAATATGGTTGTATTAGTTGGTAGTACCACTCAATCTAGATTGAAGATGAGGATGTAGTTTCATCCTTGTTATCAAAAGAGATGA